>SMSQ01021552.1:0-13299 GCA_019453375.1 Ctenoplectra terminalis | reverse complement strand
TCTCTCAACAATTATTTACGCAGGTACACATGTACAAAATCGACCCGTATAAACATATATATATAATATTAGAGCACAATATAATGATTAATAATCATGTGTATAAATTTATAGAAAATATATATATATATATATATATGTATGTAGAATAAAAAATCACAATTGAGAATAGTAATAATAATATATAACGATATATAATAATAATAATAATAATAACGATGGTTAATATAATCATAATGAGAAGAATAATTAATTGAATCAATATAAATATAGAGTAATAATAATCAATAATATAAGTGTACGTAAGAAGTAGCAAAGATGGCAATAAAAAAGAATGAAGAAAGATAAATAAATACGTAAGAAATGAAATTGCCTAAAACTGGGCCAGGGCGGCAGGACGTTCACGGTGAGCTCCTCGTCGGAATCCTGCTGGGACCGTCCATTCGCGGCCCTGCACACGCCGATCTGGGCCTCCCCGTCGGTCTTGAACCTTTACGGACAACAGGCCAGCCAAGCAACGATCAACAATCAACAACAATTTACCAGAACATACGATACGAAAATTTCTAATGATTTTTATTTAATTAGTTACTTTTTTTTTTCACGCAATTCATTTTACACTATTATGCGCCACCATAATATTTCTACCCTCTTTCTCTCCCTCTTTCTCGCACACTTTCACGCTTTTTGCATATTTTAATATCAGTAACTGGTTCAGTAGTCTGTAACTGGCGCTTGAATATATTTTATCCCAATTTTTGTACGCGTGTATTTCCTTTGTTTTATTTATTTATTTGTTTAATCATTCATTCCTATCTTTTAACGTGTTTCTTTAAGAAGAAGATTGGAAAACAGAGGGAATGCACGCGAACAAATAAAAAGGAAAAATTAGACGGTCATTCAAGATCGTTCACTCGAGCCCATTCTCACTTCTCGTTCTCTCGTTCGACGTTTCCATCGAGATTGCGGTTAAGAAAAAATAGATATATATATATGTATATTCGTCAGCCTATTGGATTTGCGAATACAGACCAGCTGTCCACTCCGCGCGGCCTTCCACGTGGTCATATGATAGAATAGAGACTGTACGACTCGTTAATTATCTTATGAAGTTGCATTTGCTTGTAAATAGCCGTCGTCAGATTTTATTCCGAGAAGAAATCTATGTTTCATCCGCATTAAGAAATACTCCAAGTGGTAACCGATGTTCGTGGTCGGACAACGTTTACTTACAAACGAATACGTATCGTTTAAATTAAATTATCCTCTCCCAACGATCCTTCGTTTAAAAAACTCGCTGTAAATTCTGTGATCAAGAAAAAAGAAAAAATTGTTCTTTCACAATTTGCTGTGTAATTTCATTTACTTTTCTTTTGTGTTTAAAAATGAAAAATCAGTAAGAGAGGCGTTTATTATTAAATAGAATGGATTCGACGGCATCCATTCGAGGTCGACGGCCAATTAATCTGTCCCTACCTCGAGAAAATTTTGCGCACCAGGTGATCCTGCGCTTGATCCAGCTGCGGTTCGTTCTTCCTTCTCTCCGCCAATTCCTTTTCTCGACGGACATCGGCCACCTTCCGGAAGATCAGCTGCACAAAACGTTCGATTCGAGTTGACACGCTTAAACAAGCATCGTGGCAAGAGAATTAATTATTTATCACAGTCTACCGCATTTTCTGCATTATTTGCAGAGTATGGAGATCGTTATAGAACGCAGTGCAATTAAAATAATTAATCAGGATAAACGACGTGGGATTATTTACGGGGTTCCGAACAATTACTTATGCCCATGAATCGTTCCTTTACCTATTATTAATGGTTCAGAACGCGTTGGACCCTATATTGGTTTTCCTACCCCTTACGTTATACAGGTGATCATTATTTAGTTAACTGTCCGTCGTTAATCATTATTCCTGTGAGTTCAAATCATAAATAAAACTACCCAAGTAATTCTTAAAATTCTTTAAATACGAACAACAGCTCTTAAAATTGATTAAACTTCGGTAAAATCTTTATTTATTAATCCTATCAGCGAACAAAATTAATATGGATAAATTTAGTGTTTAAATTCTGTTTCTTAATATTCTTTTTTAATAAAATAACGTACATAACCAGATTTTTTTTTTTTCCGAACAGAAAATTGTTGATTAAGGGTGGGGAAGCACTTCCGCTTGCCTTGTGCGCATGCACTGTAAGAGCAGTCGATAGGCGCACAAGTAGCAGACTACTTGTAGTCGCAGCTAACCTCAAAATATTTTATTTATCGTGTCGGCTAGGAGAAGATCGTGGACCGTTTCCCGACGAATTTCGTCTCGAAACTTCGTTTCAGATGTTTCGGGAAAGTGTTTGAATGAAAGTACGCGAGATACGCGTACTTCGATTATCGTGATTCGTGTCGAATCAAAGTTACTAGCGGGAAAACGGAGGTATATGGATTGCTGTGGAAAGTGTTCCTCGCGTTCGAAAGGTAAGCGAACAGCATTTTTTTTTTTATCTCTTACGATTAAAAATAAATTTTTCCATTTAATAATGTCTGTCGATGCGTGATTCATTTTTCAATCTTATTAACTGTAAATAATATTAAATTTTAACGTATCGCAAAGCAGTGAATTCTTCGACAGTTGTACGTTTACACGAGGATACCGTTTAAGTTTTTCGCGTTTCGCTTATTTTGTAATAGCCGTGTCAGAAAAACTCGATCGAGATAATCGATCTGTTTCAGATGGGTCATGGTTCGAGCCGTTCCGCTTCATCTGCGAATATTCTGTCGGCGGACGAGCTAACGTTGGTGGAGAACCTCTTCAAGTCAATGTCGAGGAGTTCAGGCTCCATAAAACGCGAAGATATATTTAAGCACTGGTCCACCCATTTGGACGACGTGCTGCTGCAATTCGTGGTAAAGTTTCTTTGCCACGAACCAGGGAAGAGAGTGTCTGCCATTAATGGAGAAAATTTTGGCAGACTCTATGTATTTGCTGTTCGTGGAAGTCCCGAGGAGAGAACTAGTCTAATTTTCAATGGTTTCTCAGAAGAGGAACAGAAACATGATATACCCACCGCAACGTTCCTTCAATATGTTCAAGCTACCATAAATTCCTACTTAAGACTACAGAAAAACTCTGGCAATGCACACTATTTAACATGGAGCAGCATTGGCTGCACGGTAAACACTAGGAGAATAGGAATGAGGTCTAGAAGTTTGTGCGAAGATCTAGTCAAACATGGAGATACTCTAACTATTGATCAAATAGAGAACTGGTTCTCAACATCAGCCATTTTCAAGATGATCCAATCCCACGTCTTCCAGTGCCTTTTCTTCGTCTCTCAGAAGAAAGGAGACAAGAACACCAGCGGTAGAATAAACGATCTGAACCTTTTGCCTGGCTGTAAGGGCCTGGAGAACATACCACATTTTCCTAGCATCTTGGGACTGGGAGACGTACTCTTTTTGAATCTCAGCTTACCTCACGAGCTTCGCAACGAATNTTTTTTTTTTATCTCTTACGATTAAAAATAAATTTTTCCATTTAATAATGTCTGTCGATGCGTGATTCATTTTTCAATCTTATTAACTGTAAATAATATTAAATTTTAACGTATCGCAAAGCAGTGAATTCTTCGACAGTTGTACGTTTACACGAGGATACCGTTTAAGTTTTTCGCGTTTCGCTTATTTTGTAATAGCCGTGTCAGAAAAACTCGATCGAGATAATCGATCTGTTTCAGATGGGTCATGGTTCGAGCCGTTCCGCTTCATCTGCGAATATTCTGTCGGCGGACGAGCTAACGTTGGTGGAGAACCTCTTCAAGTCAATGTCGAGGAGTTCAGGCTCCATAAAACGCGAAGATATATTTAAGCACTGGTCCACCCATTTGGACGACGTGCTGCTGCAATTCGTGGTAAAGTTTCTTTGCCACGAACCAGGGAAGAGAGTGTCTGCCATTAATGGAGAAAATTTTGGCAGACTCTATGTATTTGCTGTTCGTGGAAGTCCCGAGGAGAGAACTAGTCTAATTTTCAATGGTTTCTCAGAAGAGGAACAGAAACATGATATACCCACCGCAACGTTCCTTCAATATGTTCAAGCTACCATAAATTCCTACTTAAGACTACAGAAAAACTCTGGCAATGCACACTATTTAACATGGAGCAGCATTGGCTGCACGGTAAACACTAGGAGAATAGGAATGAGGTCTAGAAGTTTGTGCGAAGATCTAGTCAAACATGGAGATACTCTAACTATTGATCAAATAGAGAACTGGTTCTCAACATCAGCCATTTTCAAGATGATCCAATCCCACGTCTTCCAGTGCCTTTTCTTCGTCTCTCAGAAGAAAGGAGACAAGAACACCAGCGGTAGAATAAACGATCTGAACCTTTTGCCTGGCTGTAAGGGCCTGGAGAACATACCACATTTTCCTAGCATCTTGGGACTGGGAGACGTACTCTTTTTGAATCTCAGCTTACCTCACGAGCTTCGCAACGAATGGAGATTTTTATTTTCCAGCCAAGTGCACGGCGAATCGTTCTCAACTATGCTTGGAAGAATCACCATGCAGGGAGCCACCATAATAATTCTACAGGACACAGACGACCACGTGTTCGGCGGTTTTGCCTCGGACAGTTGGGCAGTCGGGCCGAACTTCATAGGAAACCAATCCTGCTTTCTCTTCAAATTGGAACCGGACATACTCACGTTTCCCTCTACTGGTTACAATAACCATTACCAGTACTTAAACCTTCATCAACAAACTATGCTTAACGGTTTACTCATGGGAGGACAATTAAGTTACCCGGGTCTCTGGCTGGATTACGAATATGGAATGGGAAAATCGAGCATATCCTGCACAACTTTCCAAAACTATGTGCAGCTGAGCGGTAAGGAGAACTTTAAGATTAAACACTGCGAGGTGTGGGGTGTGGGTCCTATTCCCGAAGCCGAGGAAGAAGGACGGGACTCGAAGTCGATTTTGGATCAAGACCCTACCTCGAAGATCATGCTGGAAATGTCCGGCCGTAAGATGCATAGCGAAGGACTGAGGGAGAAGAAGGAGTAATTGTGATATCAAAGATTCGAGATTCTATACAGAAACACGTATCAGGCTACTCAAAATTGTATCAGCTTTTTAGAAATGAACAAAAAAAGTTATTGTAACGCGGTAGCTGTAACGCAGTAAAAAAAAAAGAAGAAAAAAAAACAAACAAAATAGGAAAAAAAAATGACTTAGTAGTTCTCGTGGAATCGTTTCTGGATAATAATAATAATAAAGAAAGAGAAAATAAGACGATGAACAATCGTGTTTTGCAAGCTTGTACTTTCTCGCGTTTGTTAATTTTTTTTTAAACGAAAGAAAGAAAGGAAAAAGAAATTCCACGTCTCTGTAACGGCCTGATTTCTCGTACTAGCGTCGTTTCTAATTGACCCTACGATTGGTAGGGTTATATTCAATAAAGAAAAGAAAAAAAATTTATATCGTGCGAGTTGCTGTGTCTTTCGAATGCCTATTATCTAGTGCCTGGTGAGTCATCAATCATTTTTAATCGGACTTCTCGATACACTGATTAAAGTTTATCGGCGAGGAGAATGTTATACAACACGGATTCACTACTATTGTTACGTAAGACTGTGTATGTGTGTGTGCGTGTGTGTGGATGTGTGTGTATTCGTACATGAACCGTCTGGCGAATATTGTTCACTCTGTCCGTCTGAAGAACAAAGCCAAAGAGCAAACGCTGTACTGTTGTTCAGTATTGTTAAGAATTCAATAAAGTATTGAAACCTTAAGAACTGAAACCTTTTTCATCACTTGTTGCACTCTTCGGTACACTCCATTCAAAACCAATTAACCAACTTAAGAAGTTATTCAAAATTTTAGTAAATAATGAAATAATCCACTGATATTGGCTAATGGACTTTGAAGATAATAATCGATAGAATATAATTGAAAAAGAAAAAATTAAAAAATTAAAAACACTCACCCGATGACTAAGGTTGTACGTCAGAACGAGATTTCTGGCGAAGGAGTTGGCGAAGGCCTGATAAAAATCCAGCACCTCGAGCAATCGATCCCTCTTGATCGTGTGCAGATCACAGTAGGTCAAAGCACGAACGTTGGCAGCACTTTGTCCCACGGAGGGGTTCGTCCAGAAGCTGTCGCCGAACACGTCACCCTTTCCAAGGATAGCAACCACTTCGTCGTCCTGGATCACCTCGAGGCTTCCGGTCACGATGAAGCACAGCGAATCGATAGACTCTCCTGTGTGATACAGTAAATCACCTGGTGCGCTGTGGGACATAGTGAAATGCATCGCCAGGGCACGGAGGCAACCGTCAGAGGCCAATCTGTGAACGAGAAATTGAAATTACAATCATAAATCAATTTTAACGCTACGCTCTCTCTACGGAGGATAATTTATAAACAAGAAAAACAAAACTACTAAATATTCTAATAATTTTATTAAAATTGGCAATTTGAAGTTGAAACCTTGTTCTTGTAAGATTTTGCAACATCAATTTTGTAAGTTTGCGGATATAAGCTCGTTCGTACGTTCGCAATGTATCTGTTTGGATAATTCTAACAGGAATAAATGAAACTCGCCTAAATGCAGGGTGTTCGTTGAAGACCTTCCTGTTCAGGTGAACGCAAATGTCCGCCTTCATGTCTTTGGGGCAGTAGTTGAGTACCTTGTCGGTGTCTAGGCCCTTTGTCATCGCCCAGGTGCTCACCACGTAGTCCATCACGCGTTCGCTGAGTGCCTTCGGCACCTCGTGCAATTTCATGAACTCCCTTACGTTATTGAGCATGTCGTGATATTTGGCCGTGGCAGACGTCATCTGTTGGATAATGGTGGTCACGTGACCGAAAATCGTGGCGTACAGTAGGGCTGTGAACAGAATTATATACTCGATCGTTACACGACAAATATGATAAATATCATAAAGTTCATAAAGATCGTAAGTTGTTAATATCACAATAAAAGATCGCACAATCTACTATAATTGAAAAAAAAGAAAAAAAGAAATCGTACCGGCAATGATCATCATGCAGATGGTAAAAATCTTCTCGTTGTCGGTCTCGGCGGCGACGTTGCCAAAACCCACGGAAGTCATGCAGGTCATCGTGAAGTACAACGCGGTGACGTACATGGTCCTCCGAGAAGGTCCTGCGACCAGTTCCGGTGCTGTGCTGGTATTGGTCCACAGATAGCTGTACGGTGACTGGGTTACGTTCGCCAGTTTCCATAGCCAGGAATACTGGACCCCGTTGTCCGCGTCCGACCTTCCTATCGAGTACCTTCAACGGAACGACACTTCTTACCCTTGTGACATTTATCAAGATACGATTTAAATAGTCTAATACTCTAAAAATCCAAGAATGAACGGCGACAGGGTAATTTTGAGACGCGTGAAAGAAGCACGCATGCTTTTTGCTTCGCTAGATTCGTGTTCAAAGCGGTTTCCCATTTTTTTTCCTCTCATATTGACCGTTATCCCCTCTTCTTTTTATGTAGTTCTTTTTTTTTTTTAATTCTCCACTGCGGTCAGATCTTCTTTTCTCTCTCTCTTTCTCTCTTTCTCTTTTATTGAAACGAAGCACAATTCGTGAGAAGGATCACGGTCAAACACTCGAAGCTTCTGTTGGAAACGAGGAGGGTTTGCCAACTGAATATAATAGCGTTTGAGCAAAGGATCCCATTTCATTCGTGGTACCATGATCGTCGGTTCGACGACGGGAACGTTCAAAGGACACGGATCTTTGTCGAGGAAACGAGCGGAACGTTAACATCATCGGGGACTTTCTCCTGCGGCTCTTGAGAAGAAGTCTTTTTCAGTCTCTTTCTTTCTTTTTTCCCTCGTCTTTAAAGACGAGGCAGCGTTAACTTCAAGCGCTACTTCATTTATGCCGCTTCGAGCGGGGAAGAAGCGAAAATAATTAAGAAGCAGGGTGAAGGAACTAGAGAGCGTTTTCAATGCGACGTTTCTTCGCGTTTATTTAACTGTGCGACCGGTCGATTTTATCTGTCGACCCTGTATTCGACGAATACAGCAAATAAGTATAGGGCTATCCTGAAGGATTCTACGATTTTTAATATATTTTAACAAACGTCGCTAAACATTGTAGAATAAAAGATGTTCAATGATACTTACTTTAAGAAAAGAAAAAAAAAAAACTGAATCTCCGCATAGGTATAATTTTTCAATCCGAACCTTCAGGATGACCCAATGGGTCTTGTTAACTATTCTAGAAGCCATTGAGAACTCGTTCCATTCGGGAATTTCTCTCATAAAATATCAATAACGATTCAACCTATTTTTTTTTTTGTAAGTTAGAAAAGAACAATCTATTTATTTCAATCCATTTAATCAATTTCATTACAAACGTATTTAATCAATTTCATGACGAACGCGTTTAAAAAATAGTATCTATACACGTGGTTCTAGAACGAAACAAATCGTTAATCAAATTAAAAGTAATTAAAATTTGAACAATCCCCATCGGAACAAGAGTGCAATACTGTTCTGTAAAAGCAGCACGGCGCATCCTGTGTGTACATGTTCTGTACATGTGTGGGTGTGTGTATGTCTATGTGTGTCTATATTGCAAATGATGCGACGGTTGGGTTGAAAATCGGGAAAGAAAACGATCGTGAATGACGTCGAGGTAGGTTAGCCGTCAATCCTGCCGCAGCCGTGTTACCTTTTTGTGTGTGGGCAGGGTAAAATCACCTTAAAGTGACGTACCAGACACAGGCCAGCCAGTGAGCAACCAACATGTAGAAACAGAGCAGTAGAATGAGCATCGCGGCTCCATACTCCAGATACCGGTCTAGTTTCCGAACCACCCGACCCAGACGGAGCAGTCGAACCACCTTCAGCGCTGAAAACAAGCTTCCTATACCGTCCTCGTCGTGGTCGAACGCGTTGAACACGTCGTACGGCAGGCAGCTCAGCAGGTCGATGATAAACCATGATTTTAGGTAGTTCATTCTGATCACCTGTGATCGGATTGTAAAACAATGTTAAATAACAAAAGTATCATCTAAGCTGGAGGAGTGTAAATGGGTGTAAATGAATGTAAATGGATGTAAAGTAGTTTGAAAGCTTTTTTCGAGGGTATTTTTAGGAAAAAATAGTGGACGAAGATCTGTGGTTCGGATTTCAGATAACGTTAGATAATGATTCGTTATTTAAAGATTGCGGGATTAGAGGGATGTGGAAATAATTTATATTGTACCAAGCGATACCAAGGAAAAATAGTGGAAAAGTGTTTGTGGAAACAGTGCGATGCTTTCGAATTAAAAATCTAAAAGTGTACTACAGTTATTTATTTTTTGAAATCCTATTTGCCAAAGATTAGAAAAAAAAAAGAAACAATGAAAAACACTAGAAGGTACTTGGACTCTTACTCTAAATTATGATACTTATTGTAGGAGGTGATCTAACGTGATCAACTAATATCAGGATGCTGTACAAAACGGTTTATTCTATGTCTCGATACTTCTAAAGCTAATAGCGAACCGTTCTACGCGAAAGGCCAAAAGAAACCGTGGCCCTAACCGATGTGCATCTGGGTCTGGTCTCTGTTACTCGCCAAGAGACGCAGACCAAGCCAAGCGTACACGGTTTTTTAAAGAATATTTATACCTTTGGGTCAGACACCACCTCGCCACCGGGGCCAACGAACGTGGTGTGAAAATTGAGGACAATGTCGATGAAGAATATGACGTCGACGATGCTGTCGACAACCAACAAGGAAACATCCTCGCTGGTCTTGTTTTTGAACGCGACGTTGTAGGGCACCATGATGGCCGTGTAAAAGGTCAAACATAAAATGATCCAGTCCCAGATCGCCTTGAACGCGCAATAATGTAACAAAATGTGCGGCGGGGTCTTTGGCGCCTCTTGTCTGTATTGCGGCATTACGTCGCCGCTTAAGGACATCATCTGAAACCCGATTAAATACATCAATATCATCGAGTACTTACGTTTTACACAAAAATTGTGTACACAATATTTTACAATTTTATTCCTATTGGAATTTCGTGTTTAAAAAATATATTTCACTGCTTTTGAAATCGAGTGACGCAACACTAACGCAGCGTATATTTAAATACCACCGATTACAATGATCCAGCAATCTCGGAACACGCACAAATCCTCTGCGGATCCGTTAACATTTCGATGCAAATCTCTTCGAAATGGGAACGAATGTCCAGTGTTGCTAAATCTTCGTTAAATCCATTCGAAAATAAATGGTTTTTGGTAGAATCTCGAAATAAAAATCTTTTATCAACCAAGTCCGATGCAGACGAGCGACTTTTGTCCGCGCGCGATCTTATCGTATATCCTTTCCTTGTTTTCCAAGTCAAGAACAACGAAGGCGAACATATGATCGCAGCGAGATCGAGAAGCAATACTCGACAGAGTAAAAATAGAATAATGGGATATATTTTTTGAAACAATCTTACGTGAGCTAAGTGTGATTGCTTCGCGGTAGTTGGCAACGCGGAATCCTTCAGGGCGGGCAGATGGGAGCTGAACTGTGACACGAGGACAGATCTGGACCTGGTGACCGATCTGGCGAGCTTGGCGAACTTCGAGAGGCCACCCTTGCTGTCGTCCGCCTCGATTGGCTGCTTCAGGGCAGTGATGTCCCGGAAGGTCAACAGAAACAGGACCACCAGGTCCCGTTCGTTTTTTATTGGCGCTATTTGTAGAAGCAGCCATAGTGGTGTTTCTGTATATCCACATAACAGAAAGAAAAAATGTGTCATTCTTTTGGGAAATTGTAGTTTGATAATTAGACTCTAGTCTATTGTCAGCTAATCGATAGAGGTCGTCAACCTAATTAACTATATTTTGTCTCTTGTATGGTGAAATATTACATTGGACACCTTGTAGGAAGGGTTATTAATTTTTTCAAATTAATCTCTCACGTAAATACAAATTTTTTGAAACAAAAATTTCCATATTACGGTAAAGGAAAATTTAGAACAAATTTTTTTTTTTAAATAAATGGTGCAATTTGTTTTAATAATCTCGAGAAGTTAATTAACTTTTTAACGAAGAATAAGTAAATATTCCTTCCTACAAGACGCTCATTCTTCGCTATCCATCATGCTACGAGCACGAAAAGCACAAAAATGAACTATTTAAATACCAGCGAGTAGCACACAGAGGATACAATCCATAAGCACGGTGATTACTATTCTACACAAATATTCCGGATATATCTGGGATTACAAAAGTACTAGAATAAAGCTTCTATCATCAGAGCACCCTATAGGGGTATTTTTCACGGTTAAACTCATGCCACCATGCAAATGAGCGTTATATGTGTGTCGAGTGCAAAAGGCGGACTGTTTATCTCGTGAACTATACTTCAAGCAGTGCTCAATCAGGGGTTGTGAAGAGTTCGGTCTCAGATATCAGTGATGCAGTTTAAACAAAAAATAATAGATCGAAGAAAGAAAAGAAAGAAATGGAAAATTAGTTGCAAAAATTCTGATAAATCATCTAGTAAATCGTGCCTATTTTATTTATAATTTTCGGGTCGATTAATTGTTAAAGTATCGATGGTTTATTCCAGTGCCAGGCGGGGAGAGCTATTCGAGACCGGAAATGCTGGTTTATTTTTATTTTACAGTGACCCTGAGTGGTTCTTCAGCAGTGGAACAAGGTACCTTGTTATAATAATTTGTTTAACGATTGTATACCATCCAACTTTGAGTATATTGTGTTTCGGTGGTTGAGCTTTTGAGAGTACACATTCAACGAACCATCGAGGACCAAGAATTCTTTTTCATTTTTCTTTTAATAAATCAATTTTTTTTATAGCCGAGAAATATTTGTTTTCTCGTCTTCGATGGCCCAGATTTTTTATTCGACGTCTACTTGGTTTTTTCTGGCGATACTGAGTACTGGATAGGACTAATTAGGGGTGGTTTAGTGTAGACAGGCCGCTTTGCGGTGCACAGGGTTTGTAATCTTGTTTCAAACTCGATTTGATTCCTATTTAGTTGGTCCTATTCAAAACTCGATCATCGTGTGACTTTTTTTTCTTACTTCTACTTTTAATCAACACATTTTCTTTATTGTACGATTATAAAGTATTTTTAACCTCGTTCCCTATTTAAGAAATTCAATATTTCTTCCCAAGGTAACAACTCCGTTAGACTGACTTTAATAACCCCTGTCAATGACCAGGAAGTTATTCAACATCGCTCAAAGTTTAAATTCATCAAGAAGTTATTTCAAACATGAAAAGTTTCTCTTGGAATTAAAAACTGTTGGTGGGAAAAAAAAAATTGTTACTACCTGTTTAGAAACTTCGAAGGTGATCGTGCACCCTCTGCATGGGTTTGTTGCTATTCTCGAGCGGATTCGACCGATTTCTCGCTATTTTTAATCGGTCCGAGATAAATATCCTTTCCGTGGAATAGAAAGGAACAAGTGTCGACGAAGTGGACCAAGACGTAGAACGGAATAAACAGCGATTTATTATGTTTGGGGATTAGATTCCGCGTCAACGCGTGTTTTATCCACGGCAAGGACGTCCAATGATAAATGTCCTTCGACCTGGCGAACACTTTTATCAATTTCATCCCTCTTTCTGCTCCGTCATCTCTGCTGTCCCCGTTTTCTGCGTCCCGTAACCTTTCCTTCTTCTTCATCGATTTCTGCACTTTTGATTTTTGAATATCTTTGAAAAATAACGCTATTCACCGATACGCGATACTTTTTCTTTCTTTTTCTTTTTTTTTTTTCTTTTAAATTAGTTGCTAATCGATTACAAACCCTGAACAACAGGCGCGATTTCTTCTAAGATCTTCATAAAAATGTAGTTTGCCTACGAAAGTGTGTGTCTTCAAATGTAACAAAGGAACTCGCGACCCTCTGGATCGTCATCGTTGATCTCAACGTCCTCGCAACAGCCTCGATTTAAGACGAAACACACGGACAGCTTACTCTGTGCTTGCCTACGTGCCCGACGAGCCTCGATGGACCAAACATTACTCAAAAGTCAGCTGCGTAGCCTTAATTCTCTAACGATTCAATTCTTCACCCCCGACAATTTCGCCACGATTGTTAACCCAAGTTAAAAATAAATCTTATAGAAAAATACGAACAAAAAAAGAACAAAAATCCTAAGCGAGTTGAACTCACGAAACCATTTTCCAGTATCAAAAATGCTCGTCACAATTCTCCGCCGAAATAAAAGCAAGGAGAAGAACTGAATTTCAAGCGAGCTAGGTAAATTCTTCGAGTATTCTTCGGGATGACGGAACCTTTC
>SMSQ01021551.1:65152-83577 GCA_019453375.1 Ctenoplectra terminalis | reverse complement strand
GAACATGAGAAGAAAAAAGGGTTTATCCTCTTTTTGCTCGTTCATATTGTCGCCAGCAGGCTATAAAGTAACACAGCGCCGATAAATCCGCAAACAAAAGTGGATTATGACTGTTTCGCACTGGCGTGGTGCACACTTTTCATACATGGTCGCCATGCACAACGTCCCCGTTGGGCCTGTACTCGAGGTGTATCGAACGAATTTGAATATCGAGCGTTTCGAGTTATTACGTTCACCGAAGCCTGTGCTCGTTTCTTTTTGAACGCCACCATCGACTCATATTCGGCGTTCATGCATTCCTGTGTGCACGTATACTATGCGCACCCTTTCCACCAGCCTCGCGTTGATTTTTCCCCTTTTAATATTCCGCTTTCGTTCGATCGTAGCCGTTTCGCCGGTGCTGTCGTCGACGTACAAACAATCGGGTAGGAAGTAAACAGGCGGAAGGGCGAAAAATTTCGCATCGTCCCGCGGAATTTCGTATTAACGAGACGTGGCCGCGTTTTAATAACCGTGCGATTATTTCGAGCGAAGCGTCTGCGATCGAGACGACGATCCGCGGCGACGAGAATTTTACGACGGGGCTCGTTCATTATTCGACCGTGTTAATTACCGACTGGTTGCGAGCTGTTTCTTCCATTGATACCGATCCACGTTGATCTCGCTGAAAATTAACACGTTTGGTTTGCTGCTCGTTTCTTGGTTTCTCTCGTCGATTCCTGACGAGTTCAGCGATCTTTTATTTATTTTTTTTTTTTATTCGAGTTGGTTTAAATCGAATCAACCATTAAGTTAGATTATCAGCGACTCGATATATAGAAATGATATAATTTTCGAAGAAGATTGGTATTTTAGAGGATTTTTTTATTTTCATCTGTTCGTTACAAAGTGTAACCGAAGAATTCGATTTTTGGAATCGCGTGATTAAAAATTATACAGTTAATTTTTTAAGTTGCATACAAAATTAAATTTTTTAACAGTAATTTAACTCTTTGCGGCACAGGATATCAGATAATAAAATAGACCGATGTTGCATAGAATTTTATTGAGTTTTAAATGAAACAAAATTGGTATATTTTTACTGATAAAGGAATCACGTAATGTAAAAACGTGAAAAAATAATAGTCCCACCGTGACACATGGGTTCATAAATGGTACTTATCAAAGCACATCCTTTTCCCTAAGTCGAGGTGGGACTAAAAATCTCCCACCGTGCATTACGGTGCATCAAAAATGTGGGACACTTTTAATCCCAGCGTGTCCCAAAGAGTTAAAGTAAAGAGCTACTATTAGGATGATGTGAATGGCGCGAAAAGAAAATTAACCCTTAACTGTTGAGGTCCAGTCTATGTACCCTGTTTTCTATTTAACACTAGAAGCATATTTCTTTCTACTCGAGAAACCGGGATAAAAGGTGTACGAAAAATATCTATTTCAAGGAAGATAAACCTTTATCCATATTTTTAATATTAAAATGATTAAAATTAAAAATTACAAATTATCCATAATTTAACACGTTAAGCGCCACGCCGGTCCCTGCGGGCCGACGCTGAAATTTTCGTTTAGGCGTCGTTGATTTCCGAAAACGGACAGTATCAATTTCAAAAAATAATACCTTATAATTCATTAACGAGTTCTATTAAATCACATTGAACAAAGTTACCATCTTTCTTTCCAGGCCTCTACAATTTTCTTCTTAAATTCTTAACAATTTTGCGACCAAATGTTTTTTAATTATTATCACAGCGCACAGCCTAAAGGAAAGTCGATCAAAATCGGCGTGGCGTTCAACGTGTTAATAGAATACTTACAGAAAATCTTCCAAAAGATACAATATCTAATTTACGAAATTTCTCTGTATTACGAATGGGTCATTTCAACCATTTTAATAGATCAAGCGTTAAACGTTGAAGAAAAATAATTCGAGTCTCTTTATTACGTACATAAATACAAGCAGTATCAATAAAATTTGATTTCCAATAAAACATCCAAACAAATATCTCTTTAAAAGTTTCGCACAATTTTTCAAATTCCACTTTACCAGTTGAGAGTTAAAATGGTTGGTTATTATCAATTATCTACTTTCGTATCATCGGTCGTCATAGCGTTATTATATCGCAAACATTTACGAAACCAGTCGACCAATTTAATTCTCACGTCTGAGCGGCAAAAAAATCACGAACGACGTAAGAATAATCGAGCAAGTTTCCAAGGAAACAACGGGTATTACTGGCTGTAATTCACGATTGTATTCCCATGGTTGTCACGTTCGGACGAAATGTCGGTAATGATCGATATTAAACAGCGAGGAGAGTTACGGGAACAAAGGAAGGGCGAGGCAAGGGAGAGGCAAGGGAGAGGCACGTGGCTGTTAAATGCAAATAACTCGTGTACAGCTTTCGATGCATTCGGTTCTTTGTTATTATCCTTGAAATTTTCATACGTGTTTATTCTGCTTTAATACGGTGATTACATAAATTATTTGCACACAATTATATTAAACTTGGTATTCGTATAGGATAAGTCCGGGATAGTTGGATCGTTTTTCGGAAAGAAACCATTGCATCGTTGATCTTTTACATTTTTGTTATTTTGGACAAATTAAAGCAGCTCACAAGTAATTTAAAATATATGTAAATCATACTTGGCAACGTATTACAATATTTATTTCTTGTTTAATCGAGAAATACCAAGATTGCAAATGGACGATTTCATCCGCATGTTCCGGTTAGGTTCCATTCAGGACGGGTGGGACCGACTTTGAAAAATAGCAAAAAATGTGGCTTATAAAAAATATAATACAGAAGAAAATTAGTTTTTATGTTTTCAACATAAATCACAGATATTTCCATGCTTAGAGCATCCATCGTGAAACAATTTCCGCAGTTTACATACTTAACCCGTTTCCCGTTTCCGGAGGTTTCGAAATAGTTTTTTTTCAGTTTTATTTTCTAGCATGCATAAAATTTTAAGTGTAATTTATAATATGTAGGTTTTACGACACTTGTCAGTACGAGAATAATAATAAACTGATTTATTTGTTTTATTTCGAGATATTAATACCGGCCGGTCTCTCTCGGTCTAACTCTTCCGGACTTAGTCTATTAATTAATTAGATTCGAGTATATCAAGTCTTTTATTATTTTTATCTATAAATATCGAAGTTCTACAAATCTGTATAAAGATCGAAGAGAGGTCCTTAGAGTCTTCCACGTACTTTTCTTAGATTTATCTCTCTGGATATAATCAAAATATTTGAAGCGAAATTAAAATCCGATTTGAAAATTTTTATTTAAGTACGTTTCGATCTTAAAGCAAATTGAGAATCTGGAAATTAATAAAAACAGGTTAGAGCAAAAGATTCAAATGCGGGGAAGTTACGCACAAAATTGTGGCTCAATTATTCGAGTAACTGTAAAGCTATATTGCTACCGAACAATTGATCTTCGAAAGCACGTCTTAAAAATAATCGAAACGATGTAAAATGAAAACATGGCCAAGCTTGTATCGATAAAATTCATATCGCAAGATTATATTTCTTTACAACCGAGCAGTTTGCTCTTCGTATCCTTCCAATCATACCTAAGTACACATTACATATAATACAACACCCATAACCACGCAACAATAAAACCAAAAACTCGTCTTACTCGTTAGTATCTGGATCGTAATTACCGAGATCCTACCGTACCTCAAAGTAACATCCAACAGAATAAACGTCTTCCGCAAAGACTTAATATCTTCTCGCAGGAAAACGTATCGGGAACCAGTTCTCGAAAATTGCACGTAAGGAGAACCGGTGTTAGAGAGGGTTTGCAGGAAGAAAGTGCGAAGCGGTGAATTCATGCGAATAATTAATGCCACGAAACGATAGTCAAAGCGGCAACATCGGTGAACAGGTATTCGAACAGTAAGAGAAATTCGCGAAAGGTGAGAACCAGACTGCGGGATGTTTACGCAAAATGCAGTACCGGCCGATCAAATTGCACCACTTCTGAAGAACGTAGATTATATTAGGTCGGTGCGTATGAAATGTCCCATTTTCTTACTAAATAACAGTAACCTCGTGTCATTTTTTCACCTTACCAATTTACAAAATCTGACGTAATACCATGGAATGATTAATATTCATTTTTACAGCGAGTTCTTTTGACGTTTCACGCCAATTATTATTAGGTTGTCCGAAAAGTTTCTTTCGTTTTATTAACCCATTGACCGCCAGGCATATTTAGCGCGTCTTGCCCTGGGTGCTAAGGTTTTATTTTAAATTTAAAACAAAGAATACATGAAATTTTACAAAATATAATAATATTAAGTTACTCGTATAATATTGTAATGGCATTTACAGTAATTTTTACTGAAAAAAGAACACTAATAATTCTTAACTTAAATGGCCATTTGTAATTAATCTAAAATTGCAACACACTCTACGAGACATCTCGTAGCTGGCAGTTTTGGTACACACGATTACTACGAGATATCTCGTAGTTGGCAGTCAATGGGTTAACAAGCAATGGATACATAATATATTATGTTTCAGGATATATTATTATTTTATACAGGATTCATTTTGCGCTATTTTTTCCCTCCATCTCTCGTTTAACAAATACGGCTGAATGTTTATTTAAACATTGCTGGACGAGAGCATTTCGTGAAGATAACGGAAGGAACTTTCGAGACTAATATTTTGTAGAAAACTTTCTAGATCGTAACTCATTTTGTAGAAAAATTTCTAGAACGAAATTTTGCGAATTAACGCTGAATTTTTCTCTTGTTCACAATATTCTGTCTAAACGCTCCGTTTATGTTCCGATTTATGTAGCATTATTCTCAAGTTTGTGTTCATGTAAGAAAATTATACGAATATCGACAAAATTTGTATTTGGAATAAATGTTTAAAAAGCGGCTAAAATGCACGATTTAGGAAATAGTATTTTGAACGTAATATGACTCTGATGATAGACAACCGAACCGTATAAAAGGTTATCTCATAAACAATCGTACGCTGGAAACAGGAATACAAATATTTACATCTAATCAAAATCTGGCGTTTCATATGCACCAATCTAATAGTTCGGATACAATAAAGACACCGTGGCGAATAAATTAATATGCATGAAATATTGAAAACTTTAGGTGGACTTCCGTGACCGACTGCAGCCACTCTGTTCGTCTTCTCTTGGTCGCTTCGACTCGTCGTCGTCGTCTGGTCGAGGAATCCCGCATTTTTTTGGTTTCTCGCGAGAGAGGCCAGTTTAGAATCTTCTTTCACCACGCTAGGTATTCCACGGCCGGAATATTATTATACGGAGAAAGCCCTCATTTTTCACGGAAGCCCGACTCGGTGGCTGATATTTATCTCCGGAAAGATTTGCGGTTAAGAACGTTACGTCGAAGATTACTTTCGCGCGGAGATCGCCATGTTGTCGGAGTTTACTCGCGGTGAACGTTAGCTAGGAAGCGTCAGAAATTGTTTGCCAAGAGATTAGAATGGTGATTTTCTTTTCGAACCGGTAAGGTTGGTACTTTGGGTCGGTAGAGCGTTGGAAAAATTCTGTGAAGAGAAAAATGGCTGAGTTTTCATCTGCGTATTAAGTCGTGATTTTAGTTGCGTTTTAAGTCGATGAGTTCGAGCTCGAATAAGATAACTGTTACCGGGGACATCTTTGTGACATAAAGTCGAATTTTTCAAAGTATAATTTAAATTAAGGTAGGCTGCGACAAAAGAAATTTTTTAAGTTAGTATCAACCTTCTAAATTTTTACTGTTATTTTTTTACTATCAGAAGAAAATTATATAATTCGTTTCGGTTTTTCTGTATTTTCCTGTTTCGCTGTGTTAAATCTTCTCTTTTATTTTTATTCTATTACCTGAACACTTGCTCACTTTTGATACTATAGTTTCTGATTTATTTTTAATTGTTATTATCGCAGCCATAAATGGTAGAATGTTCTAATATGATAAAATCGATTTTTGCGTACAAAATATAAATCATCTACCTGTAATAAAATAATTGGCACTTCAGAGAAATCAACCACAGGTATATATCAGCTTAAAAGTGTTCTTATTTATCTAACGTACTAGATAAATTTTTACGATAGATTATCAGCAAATTGTAAAAGTTTTTAGTTTCTTGGGTACATTTCACCTAGATAGTGTGGGAATGGTAAATCTGAGGTGAGAATGTTTAGTCTGGAGTGATAGAGGTGTGAATAAAGAGTGTTTGGGACAGTGTGATCGAAGTGCGAGAGACGAGTGTTTGGGCCGAGCGATAGAGGTGCGAGAGCCGAGTTTTTGGGCCGAGCGATAGATGTAAGAGAGACGAGTGCTTGGGCCGAGCGATAGACGTGTGAGAAAAGAGTATTTGGACCGAGTGACAGGGAATATCTTGCGACCGAAGAGTTTCTGGGAATGCCTGAGCGGAGTGAAAGAGATTGAGAAATAGAAGAAGAGAGAATGAGGGAATAAATGAATGGAGTAAATGCATAGAGGGGTTAGTCGGAGATTAGTCGGAAGTTAGTCGGAGAGTAGTCAGAGAAGTCAAGGAGAGTCGAGAGTCGAGAGTCGGGAGAAGAGAAATAGAGAACGAGTATTGTATTATTGAGCATAGTTGTTAGTTAATAAATAGTTATTGTTCATAAGACAGTGTCCATTAATGAGTATTTATGGAGACACCCGTCAGCAGCCTAAAATCCCTACAATATGATCAAGATTGTAATAGATTCAACGATAGATTACCCATTGTAGTTGGGATGATTCATGGCTGTTTAATTGGCGTACGTCTAAGTCACTTTACAACCGCTAAAATTATGCACAGATTAACTGTCATTAACTCATATTACCAGACGTAATTAGAGTAGACCACAACGCGATCTGAATCCATTCCGCGCGGTTACCACGAAAATAACTGGCCGAATCCGCAGAGTCCATTCAGCCCCAGATTATTATCCTGCTGTCAGCTATGAATATGTTGGAACCCGAAATCTCGACCGCACAATTATGCCGATGTCATTCGTTTATTTCCCTCGGTTAACGCAACGGCCAGCGCACTAAAACGAATTTCCATCCCGTTTACACGTGCATATGCTTCCCATGGTTCGATTAAGCTTTTCTTCTCTCGTTGATCACTATTTGTGATTAACGCTAGAAGAATCAATCGGGTCAGAATGAGTCATTAACGAATTGTCGAACGTATTTGCAAGAGAACAGACACGTGTTCTAAGTTAAATTATGTACTTCAGTCGATACAATTTTTATTTTTATTTTAAAACAATGGAAATTAACCGTTCGAATAACAAAATCGCAATCATTTGTAGTTCTTTTTTTTCTTTTCAAAGCAACGCTAAGTTTTTACAATAGTCGTATGAAACTTAAAGAAGTTTAAGAGTGCGAAGGTTTGACACTGTAAATATCATAGTAACTATTTCTGAAGACCGTACAATACTTAAAAACATAGAATTCTAAATTCTAAGTTTCACTTCAGTTGCAGAGGTTTGACACGGTAAATATCATAACTATTTCTGAAGATCGTACACGACTTAAAAACACAGAATTCTAAATTCTGAGTTTCATTTCAGTTACAAAGGTTTGACACGGTAAATATCATAACTATTTCAGAAGATCGTATAAGACTTAAAAACACAGAATTCTAAATTCTAAGTTTCACTTCAGTTACAAAGATTTAACACGGTAAATATCGCACTATTTCTGAAAATCGTACAAGACTTAAAAACAGAGAATCCTAAATTCAAAGATCCAATTCAGCGAAGAGCCCATTCGGAAATAAGAGTCACAATTATCCTGGTATTTATCTTCAATTAGCATCATAATCACTTTCCGAAGTAGTCACGCTACTTCCCTTCCTAATTCTCCGCCACTTTCAACACGACCCCGCCGAAAGAGAGCGGCGTCGATATCGAGTGCCCTGAAAGTTAAATTCAAGTGGCAGAACAGGAGCAATTTCAGGCGGCAAAACGTTTCCATCGGACCTACACAAACGTCCCAGAGGAAATCATGAACGAAACGAAGCCAGCCCCTCCGAACGAGGCTTCCGTCTAACTGAATGGACGATTTTTCCATTCAACCGGCAGGCGCGATGATCTTTTACGTACGACCCAATTCCTGGCCGAGGAGCCGGAAGTTGCTCGTAACACTTTCGCCTTCGGAGGGTGAACAGTCCGTTAGGTCGACTCGAATCGCCGCCTCCGCATCGTGGAACGATCGATCCACGAAGGTGGCGCTCCTTGTCGAGATCACGCACCGTTCATTCGGACTTTCCCTCTCGCGCAGAGGATTCCTTTCCTATAATCCGTATCGTAGGAGTCTCCAGGACGCATCTTTTCTCATCTTCAGACCTTACCGACTGTCGGTTTCGAGCAGCTTTTCCGGGAGAGCTCGAAGGACGTATCCTCCATTGCTGGTGCAACTTCCTGTGCGACGCTGGATCTTCCAGAGATGGCGGATCTGGATGGCGGAGAAGTTTGTTGAATTGGTTCGAAATATGAATGTTATCTGGTTTTGGAGTCTTCTTTTTTGTTTTTTTTTCTGGAGGAAATTTTAAGTGGACGTTTTGGATATTCGTTGGGAGGAGGAGGGAAGTAGCGTCGAATTTTTATTGAGTGGAACAACACGGTTGCTTGTCTTTGCGATGGAAGAGAGTATTGTAAAGTCTGAAGGAAGGCGTTCGGTGTTTTCTGAGTTTTTTTGTTCTTCCTGGTTTCGAGGTTCTGTTGTTTATTTAACTCTTCGTTACTACGGGCGACTGTAGTCGCCACGAATGGACTTCTGCATAGGATAGGTGGCTATAGTCGCTCGGCTGTTGGATAATATCAGTAGCTGTAGTCGCTCGAGGAATCGCATTCATATGTGAAAGTAATAGGCATAAAATTGAAAAAATAGTATTCGTTGTATACGGATAGGTTAAATTAGATAGTTTGATATATAATTATATAAATTATATATAAATATATAAATTAATATATAAAGGCACAAAGAATCGTTATAACGAGAATTGAAAATTGTTTAAAAAAAGAAATTCAATTTGGTTACGTCCATTTTAGTTCTTGAAAATGTTAGTATGTTACAATATGTTTCTAATGCAAACGAACTTGATCCATAGAATACAAAATTAATAAAAAAAAATTCAATTTAGTTATGTTGGCATCACATTAAATCTAATGTAAATAAATTCCTTCGTCTAAAGAATAAAGAACCAATAAAAAAAATTCAATTTAATTATGATCATTTTAATTCTTGAAAACGTTAATATATTATACCATGATTCTAATGCAAATGTAAGGATGCGTTGAGAAATAAAGAGTCACCGAGAAAATAAATTATTATGTCCAAAATATCAGTAAATCATCCTTAAGAACCAGTTTACTCGTCTATTTCCAGTTAAGATGTGAAATACCAATTCCTGAGGAAATATTAAACAAGTTTTTCCTTCGCGAAAATGTCAAGTTAGGTTTCGTTAATAAGATATTAAGGAAAGACCGTGGTCAATCGCAAAGCGGGTATAGCGGCCGGGCTCCGTGCCTGCGGTACTGTTGGCTACGTGCGGCGATCGTGTATTGGAACAAATATCGATAAATGTTAGAAAAAATTTATATCGAATAACGAATGAAAAGACGACAAATATAGTCTAATTATTCCTCATTTATGAATTCGAAATTACCGCCAAAGACCTTCCGTTCTATATTCCTGCGTGTTACACGCCTACGCGAGTAAACAGTACAAAAACGCAGATACAAAGGCCAGACGATACGTTTCGGTTATGCTCTAAATTCCTACGATTTCAAGTGGATGAAACTTTTAATCAGTTTGGCCGTTCTAGGAATTCGAGCGCTCGAGACCAAACAATCGACGCGGCGCGGCGTAGGTTCGCGACGTAAACAAACGACGGTACCCAAGGTTCGACGACCTCAGTTTTATACGCGCGTTCGAAGGATACGATCGACGAGAGACTCTCTAACACACGGAAAGACGAAACTGTAAAATATTCCAAATAATTTGTATCTCGCGTACGCGTTGTAGCGTTTTAATGACTCGATCGCGCATTGTCGTTTCGTCGCGTAACTTTCGCTGCTGTCGTGTAAATTGTTCCGTTGTATAGCTTTCGGTGACGAATAAATCGCTTCGCAGCGTAGCTTTCGGTAATGGTGGGTAAATCGTTTCGTCGCGTTGCTTTCGGCAACGTTGGATAAATCGTTTCGTCGCGCAGCTTTCGGTAACGTTGAATAAATCGTTTCGTCGCGTAACTTCCCGCCGGTGTAGTGTAAATCGCTTCGTCAATGGTCAGAACCGATGCAGCGAATCAGCCGCACACGTTTCCGGGCAGTAGATGAATTCTTGGGCGAACGGGCGAGTTTAATTTAATGTATTGATTATTTTCTTTTTTAACGCAACGGTAGGTTGTGCTCCTACGAGCTTCTTGAACGGGATTTTTTAATATCGGTAATAGTGCTGGACGTTACTCGCATTCATTTTTATTAGAAGGAAATATTGTTAGCACTTTATCAACCGCTAGCCGATTAATCGGCTTTTCCATTGCCAACGCTTACCTTGAATATATTTTATGAATATTAGTTTATAAGGCCCTTTATTATATAAAATAAATGCAAAATAAAATGTAAATATCAATCAAATTACATTCCTTTGAAACAAAAGGAACAAGTACAACACAATGAATAGCGAAAATTTAGCCGGTACTAGGAACAAATGCACGCGCGACTAAGCCGGTACCAACTGAACGGTAGCCTCAACAACGAGCGGTCGATAAAGTGTTAGGATCCTTGGATGTAGCTCCAACGCTTCGTTTGTAACACAAGAATATCTACTGTCGACGATCGCAAAGGATGGTACAAAAAGGCTCTGTTCTATTGGCGCGCATCGACTTATAACCGGAATCCGAGTGATATAGAGAGGGTAGTGGTGATTTCGAAAACTCTTGGTTTAGGGTTGACTCACACGGACTTTTACTTTGTTTTTGGGTTCGAAATGACTAATGACGGAATCTTAGTTATCTGTTTAACATGATTCGGCGTGTGTACATAGGTTGGTCATGCAACAATATTATTCGTTATTCGATTTCAATTTGTCTTCAATTATCTTTCGTTCATTCGTTATTCGAAAAGGAAACTTATTTATTTAGCACTCTTTTATTCGAAATAATGATTGTTTTTTATTAATTCCGAAGATAAACTTTGTTTATCAAAATATTGGCCTTTTTGCATTATATATAACGAGAAATATTTCTTTTATTCACGAATAACGAATAAATTTCACGAATAATTCCTGTATCAGTTATCGAACATGATTTTCGCCCGATGTACGATTGCTCTGATACATGCCTTGTTCGTCAAACCACACACGCGGCTCATAGCTAACACTTTCACCGATGTTGGGCCGCTATATCCGCTCTGTGATTAGCCCGTGTTTTTCCCATCTCATATGTAAATTTCATTAAAACCAGCGTATTATATTAACCAGTTAATATAATCACGTCATGCGTGAAACTTTGTTACAATTTCATATTTAAATTGTAATTTCGGCGAAAACTAAATTATATTCGAATGAAATTTAATATTTAATATGAATTTTAATATTTTTAAAATGTTTAGTGGTCAAGACGAAATAAAACAAACATATAAAAATTATAAATAATTCAACTTGGATTCATAACTTCCTGAGAGCTAACTATACCCGTCATCGCTCGATTATCGCGACACACACTGGTGCGCGCTTTGCAAAGAGATCGACACAGTTAACTGATTAAAGTAATGTCCTCTATCAGTGCTGATATGAAAAAGATTAATCGAAACATAGCAGTTTCACCCTTGTTTCGCCAACCGTGCTCTTCCCGTTACATCTCGCACGATCCAGCCATAGGGAAAGCCATTTCCATCGAATCGGTCGAGAACGGATTGAAAACAGATTCCCTGTAATTTATACGAGCAACACTTCGAATCTTACGAGAGTTTCGATCCCTGAACACAGGGTGTGCAGCGTGGCCGCGTTGTTCCACCGTTATCTGTTCCACCGAGACGCCGGATATTCCGAAGATGGCACCGGGTCACCGAGACTGCAGGTTCCATAGTGACTCGATGGCACGTGAGCTACCCTCTTCGACTGGAATATTAATATCTTCCGGCTGCAAGCGGTCTAAGGGGGCGCATAAAGCAAGGGTTGAGGGACAACTCGGGAAAACTGAAGCCGTGCTCCGGTTGGGACACGCGTTACTGTGGCTTGTTAGAAATTCGTTGGAACGTTTTACGGGGCTACCTGTAGTTTTACGGTAATTAGCTTTTGGTTTGACCGCTGTGGGAAATTCGGGACGTACAGATCCCTGGGATGTTGGCTGGAACGATATTTTCTGATTTGCGGATAAGTGTCTAAGGGAGGCTCGCCTAAATTGTATATTATTATTAGGTTGTCCCAAAAGTTTCTTTCGTTTTATTAATAAGTAATGGATACGTAATATTTTATGTTTGTACTGGCCGATCAAATTGCACCACTTCTGAAGAACGTAGATTATATTAGGTCGGTGCGTATGAAATGTCCCATTTTCTTACTAAATAACAGTAACCTCGTGTCATTTTTTCACCTTACCAATTTACAAAATCTGATGTAATACCATGGAATGATTAATATTCATTTTTAGAGCGAGTTCTTTTAACGTTTCACGCCAATTATTAGGTTGTCCCAAAAGTTTCTTTCGTTTTATTAACAAGCAATGGATACATAATATATCATGTTTCAGGATATATTATTATTTTATACAGGATTCATTTTGCGCTATTTTTTCCATCTATCTCTCGTTTAACAAATACGGCTGAATGTTTATTTAAACATTGCTAGACGAAAGCATTTCGTGATGATAACGGAAGGAACTTTCGGGACAACCTAATAATTTTTTTTCTTTCTTTTTTCTTTTTTTTTTCTTTCTTTTTGTTAACACTAAACCTACCGACGATTAAACTACACTTGTTTGTGTGCAAAGAAATAAAAATTATAGATATTCTAAAAAATATTTAACGTGAGAATTAAAAATCTTCACCTATATTTTTTACAGAAAATCACGAAAAATTCGCCAAACTGAATCCTTGTAAATTTATAGAATTTCTATGAGAAATTACAAACCGGTCATTTTGACCGCTTTGGTAGTTTTAGCGTTAAGAATTAAATGGGAAAAGAATACTTCTATTCTGGTTCTAGAGGATCTGTCTCGAAGTCCCTTAGGATATTGTGAGCGACTGGTATAGAACAATTCATGTGTAGCGTTATAAAACAATACCTTTTATTACACGTATATATAGAACGTAAAAAAAAGAAAAAGAAAAGTAGAGCGATGCTCTAGTCATTAATTACTATTAGAGTGACCTATCCGACTCGGCGGGAAGATTTGTATCCAACACTTTTCTTATTTTTGAATATTAGTGGGGTCTACTAGAAAATACAAGAGATAAGTAGGAAATGAGAAAAGTTATTTTACGCGTGATATAAATATTTAAAAAAATTATGTTAGGTTGATGCAAATATTGATCGATGCGTACGATAAAGTTTCGCTGTGCACTTTTATTTTCTATAAACGTTTATCGTAGAATGTTTAATATTTATTTTGTCTGTGGCAATTATCGTAAAGATTAACGGATATTATTTTCTTAAATCGTACCACCACAGGGTTTCTTAGCTCGTATTAATGTTAACACATTGCGAACGGATGACGAGATATCTCGTGTTTCGTGTCTCATGTCCTGCAAAGATAAAAATGGCAAACGACATCGAACAAGAAATTATTTTTAAACGTAATTGTTTTAAATCGAAGTTTAAATTAAGATCTACGCTTGGAATACCTTTCGAAAGTATACAAGAACAAGTTTATTCGATCGTAACTTTATCTCTTAATAAGATTCGCGAAAATATGCCCCGTCCTCAATGTGTTAAGTAACTTAACCAATATCGTCCACAAAGACTGAAGAAACGAGTCGGTTAATATATTTAATCTATTAATTCTTCTATATATTTTTTCAAAAGTGTAATACAATAAACAATCGAATTATACAGAAGTAACAAACTTTTGTACGTGAGAAAATGAAAAGGAAAAAATAATAGTAGCATGGAGAAATAAATTAACACATTCACTCCTAATTTTTTTAATAAGTTTCATTTCAATATATTATATAATAATCCTTTGTATTTATATAACACCCTTAAAAAATACTATGATAGAATAAACGACGATTTAACAACAAAATGAATTAACAATACCAAACAATGTCTCGTATAAAAATCTCCGCTCAACCAAACTCCGTGACCGACAGTCTAAATGTCAGACAACCGCATCGTTCCGCAATTATTAGCGCTTTAAACAGTGCTTCGCGTAATTAGGACAGTATTTTCTTTTACGAACGCATTAAAAAAAAAAAAAAAGAAAAAAAAACAGGGAAGTTATTTTTACGAACAATAACGGGATAAAATCGATAGCCAGACGCGAGATGAAAATGTCTGAGAAAAATGAATGCGCTGATAATGAGGCTCGTAATTTATCTTGCTGTCAGCATGAAATTCTCTTTCTATTTTTTTTTTCTTCTCTTTTTTTTCGGTTTCTTCTCCCGTCACTTTATTTTTAAACCAACTCGGCTGATAAATGCAGATTGTTCGGAATGCTGTTCCAAACAATTTCTGCGGCGGTCATGAAAGTTTGCCCGGCCGTGAAGCCGAGGTCTCCATTACATCCAGCTTCCCGTCGACTTAAGGTCGATAGAATGGTGGAAACGTGTTTAAATTTGCATTTCATTCCGATGTCGAACCAGTCGGAGAACCCGACGAAGGAGTTAAGAACTGCGGGGGAATGTTTCCTGTGATTACAGGTCGGCCCACGATTAATTCATGGAATTAACATTTTCCGTTAGTCTTTGTTTCATAAGCGATTTAGCTGAAGATATTGTACGAACCGCTCGACGAAATTTTTCATACGTTACACCGCCATGTTTTATTTCCTTATGGAAATATTTAGAAAACAGGAAAACGTTTTATGGTTTCATTAACAGATTGAGTGCCACGCGCATTTTAGGTAGTTTGCCGATGGCGCCAACATGAATTTCTTATTATGCGATGTACATTATATTGAACAAAATAATATCTACATTTTCCTTGTACTGATAAAATTATTTTTCCATGTTCTGTACGGCATTAATTTCTCCGAACCATTATAGTAAAGTGGTATTATTCGAAAATTTATCAGTATCGATATTTACTCAAATTATGTATTTTACTATTGGTCGCATTCCATTGGCCCCCATGGCGCTGTAGTCAAGTCGAGTGCCGGTCACCGGTGACCCCCATGGCACTCAACCTGTTAAGATGGATCCGGGTGACGCGATTCAATTGATTATTTAACACGTTGACTGCCGCGTCGAAATCACATGTTTTGCTCTGGACGACATGGCTCACACCGGTAGATAGAGGATTCGACAAAAATGAATCTCTCATTTTTGATCTTCTATGAAAAATTTTTAATCGTTGAATTGTGCGCACTTTATTTCAAAGTATTATCTAATAGCGACGATAATGTTCAAAATTTATTAACTATCAATGTTCATTTAATTTTTACAATTATAAATATTTGAACCACTCTGGTCACCGATGACCACCATGACGCTACAGGAGAAACAATCTCTGGTCACGTATGACCACTGTGGCAATCAACGTGTTAAATGGTTAGACGCTAAGAAAACGGAGTTACACTTTCGGATCCGTTTAAGAAAATTAGGTTGTCCCGAAAGTTTCTCTCGTTATCTTCTCGCAATGGTTTCGTCTAGCAATGTTTAAATAAACATTTACTCTTGTTTGTTAATCGAGAGATGAATGGAAAAAATAGAACAAAATGAATCCTATATATTAGAATAATAATATATTGTGAAACGTAAAAATATTATGCATCCATTACTTGTTAATAAAATGAAAGAATCTTTTGGGACAACCTAATAATATCCAACACTAGGTTTACGAGCATCGATTCGATCATTTTGATGGGTACATTGAAATACAATTTTTTGCAATATCATTAATTCATTTTACTTCAGATAAATAGATTTCTATTAGAAGAGATCTATTTAGTGCATTTTTCGTATCTAAATTTAATTTTGAGTTTACATTTTTGATATGCATGATTGTTACGGTTAACCCATTCGCTGCCAAGGACGAGTAAACTCGTCTTACTTTAAATATGTTATAACATGCAGGCTTTTGAATCAGCAAATTTTTTCTGGCCACAAACATAAATATGTATGTAAAAAAAGTTGAAGAAATAGTACAAATAAAATTTTTTTCAAAAATTATACTTTATTTCTTATTTAATGAGAATGATCTTTTACAAATTTAAATTAAGCAAAAATCAACTGGCAATGGGAATGACTTCATATAATTTAGGCTTGGCAGCGAATCGGTTAAACGCGAAGTTTGAACTGCGTAAAATTGACGAATTCCGTAAATCTAGTTAAGGAATAACGCGAAAATTAAATGCACTAAATTTTACAAAGAAATATTTGAAAGCATAGTGTTTATGTACAAGTAAACTTAATTTTGGATCATATAGATTCGAGGAGTTTCATTTCTTTTTTAAATATTACAGGATTTTCGCTAAAATGAGCTAAGAATAATTCTCTGATTAAAATCTGATCCCCAACTATTTTTTCTTGTACAACTTTTTGGTATTAAAATTAGAATTAATTGTTCAGTGTCAACAAAATTTTCCATTAGTTAGCTAATTGTAAGAATATACGTAAAAAATTAAAAGAGCCTTTTCGAATTTATCCAACAAAAAAAGAAAATAAAAATGTAATTCGAGAGTTGGACATAGGAAACCCTTTTCAGTATGATTTAATATGAAAAGATCTAAATTATTTTAACATAGTAGCGTCTATATTTATGCATATAAGAATTATTAGAATTTTTTTATGAAGGTAAACCTTCCGTTTACGTAAAACTCGTCCAATTGATTTGTCGCGTTTATATTAACGGTACCCTGCGCTCGCGATACCGGAGTGTTCACTTAAATCACTCGAAATAGGTGTTAATTATGTAAGCGGATAAATTTAATCCGAGATCGCAATTTGATCACTGAAAGCAGAGTGTTCTCATCCAATGTGGATATTGCGGATTAATTATTGCATCAATAATTTCCACGGTATTCAGCCATAGTGTACTCTGAATTCTCGAAATTCTAGTAACCTAATATATTACTTAATTTATATTATTCCATACGCATCTTAAATTTCTTTATTTAACCCATAAACTGGTAAAGTGTCCTCTATTTGGACATTAAATTTTATGATTGTATTTTTGGGGAAAAAAAATGATTCAAATCTTTTTGATAGGTATATTAATGCAAATAATAAGAGTCAATAAAATTTTAACAAAATAAATTTAGTAAAAATGCAGAAACGTTCCTCAGACTCCAATCAACCCTTAATTGATGAGGTAGATTCTGATATACTTTAATTATTTCCTATTTGAAAATTAAATTTTCAGATTTTTTTACATATATATTAACAAAAGGAATATTAATAATTTTTGATAAAATTAATTTTTGATAAACGCACAAAATAAAGAGCGTCTCTTAAAAAACTTCATACAGACTTCACATTTCCTATATGAAAACTAAATTTTCAGATTTTTTTACATATATATTAACAAAAGGAATATTAATAATTTTTGATAAAATTAATTTTTGATGAACGCTCATAATAAAGAGCGTCTCTTAAAAATTGCACACAGACTTCACATTTCCTATATGAAAATTAAATTTTCAGATGTTTTTACATATATATCAATAAAAGGAATACCAATAATTTCTGATAAAATTAATTTTTGATAAAAGTTCATAATAAAGAGCGTCTCTTAAAAAATTTCATACAGACTTCACCTTGCCAGTTAAGGGTTAAATATGATGCAAAAAAATAATTCACATCGAGATGAATATAAAAAAAAAATATATTTTTCGTGTTACGTGGCAATGGAGGACAGTTTGGCATTGTTGGCAAATTATGGACAGAGGGACGCCATTAAAGGGACCTAATCACGGGCTATCGAGTTTGTAACTGCAAGAGGTAAATCTAATGGTCGACACAGAAGCAGGGCAACTGGACCAGACCAAGTGGCGGATTTGCTGCAGTACTTCGGAGCTCGATAACCCGTGATTAAGTGGCTATTCGTAATGATACTTTATGAGCTATCGCCTCGAACCGATTCCATTTTCCGCGCGACTTAACGAACTACCGATCCAGCCAATTTCTGCTCCAACGCGCGACACTCGATGCTGCGTTTCTCGCGCTCGTTGATCTAACTTTTATCGAACTTTGGGTGCTAGATGAATGAATGCTAAAAATAGGAATAATCTTTGTCCATAACTTTGATTTTTATGT
>SMSQ01021551.1:32063-52012 GCA_019453375.1 Ctenoplectra terminalis | reverse complement strand
GACGCCAATGCGAAGTTTCGTCGACCATTTGTCCGTTTTCTATTTTTTTTTTCTGTCTAATTATTTAGATGTTCAATTTATAATCTCGTTCCATGTACAAATTATCATCCATCTGCCGCGAATCAGAGTCGAAAGAGTGCTCGTTCGCGAAGGGTTAATACTCAACCCTTTGCTCTACGATCACGAGTCGCGTTCGCGATTATGTAGCGTGCGATGTCGAAAAAAAGCGAGCTCTTCTTAGCTCGCGACGCGGAACAGCGAAGAAAAACCGCGTAGAAGCATTGTTTGCATCGCAGTCGACGACGTTCTTTCTTGTCCAGTTTAACCCTCTTTACTTCTCGTTCTCGGCTCGAGAGACTCTTTCCGGTTGGTCGTTGCTTCAAGAATTATTATGCTGTCTCGATGTTATTACCTGTTACTTGTCTTCTTTCTTGCCCGACGAGCGAAAAAGAAACGCCACGCTTGGCGCTCTTGTTTTTCCTCCGATGAGCTACGAGTTTTTCCTCTGATTTACGATTTCTTTGGGATGGGAGAGATATCACGGGGAAAAGGTATTGTTTAAGTAGGACGGAATAAGTTGCGCTGCTTGAGAGCGTTGTCTGGGGGATCGTGTGGGTGAGCTTCGGTTAATTTGCTTGGAGAATTCTGATTGTTTGGAGTATTGGTTAAATAATTGGACGGGAGGACGTGGGTTGGAATGTTCGGGGGAAAAATGAGTAATTCTTCGCTCTTTATTTATGATCCTTTTTGTTGAGAGAAGCTTCGTTATTGTGTAAAAAGAAATGATTTTTTTCTTCTCCGTGGTATATGGAAATTGTGGTTAATTTATTTGCGGAGCTATTATCCTTTGGTAGGAGAATAATAATTATTTTGCATATACCGTGGGAACAGTGGGTAACATTTTTTTATTAATTCATAGATTCTGCGCTCGAAATTGTTGGATTTCCTGTGCGGGATGAAATTTTGTTGTATTTAAATTTAATTATACTAATTGTAATATATATATTAATAATAATATAATTAAATTTAATATAATATAATTTAATATAATCGGTAATTTCTCAATCTATGAGTCGCGGTTTGATACTGGGCCGCAAGACGGTCCGATAATAATGTAATTAAATTAAACATAATATAATTTACTATAATTTACTATAATTATATTAATATAATTATATTTAACATAGATATATATAATATAATATAATTTAATATAATTACATTAAATTTAATTATATTACTATTGGGCCATCTTGTGGCCCAGTATCAAACCGCGACTCATAGACTGAGAAACGTTGCTTAAAACGGGACCAGAGTCACTAAAATTTCAAAAGAAATTATTTTTAAAATACAATGTCCACTACAGTCATGTATCTCCTTCAATTCTTGTATATTAATTATTCTCAAAACTATCGACGCCCGATTGCGCGTCAAATGTCCACTGTCTTCTGTTTTAAAAATTATTCCGATTCCCTTACGGTTCGCGTGGTGTAGTTAAAAATTTAGCGGTAAATCGTGTCTCGCTACCTGCACGGCGAATCCGGTCGAGTTCTCATTAAAATTTATGTAGAAGTCGGCCAGGGAGAGTCGCGTTATTAAGGCGGAAATAACGTCGTCGTGGAAATTTATTGTAATCGTGTAAGGAGGCGAGGACATCGTCGGGGAAATACGTTGAACGTCCCGCGGAAACTACCTTCCCCTCGAAAACTTCTTTCCCGATCCGGCCACGGAGTCACGTACCGGAAAAATGGCTTAATCCCAGAAGTCCTCTCACCTAGTTCCCTGACTCTGACGGCCTGTGTGCTCCAGACATGTGCTCGTCCTTTGCATTCGCCGCCCCTGTCTATCCCGGAATATTGGACGAACCGCGACGTTTGCTTTTCTACTTTTCGCTGTCGCGTTTCACTTGATAGTTAAGGTAATCAGAACGCGTCCGATGNGACGCCAATGCGAAGTTTCGTCGACCATTTGTCCGTTTTCTATTTTTTTTTTCTGTCTAATTATTTAGATGTTCAATTTATAATCTCGTTCCATGTACAAATTATCATCCATCTGCCGCGAATCAGAGTCGAAAGAGTGCTCGTTCGCGAAGGGTTAATACTCAACCCTTTGCTCTACGATCACGAGTCGCGTTCGCGATTATGTAGCGTGCGATGTCGAAAAAAAGCGAGCTCTTCTTAGCTCGCGACGCGGAACAGCGAAGAAAAACCGCGTAGAAGCATTGTTTGCATCGCAGTCGACGACGTTCTTTCTTGTCCAGTTTAACCCTCTTTACTTCTCGTTCTCGGCACGAGAGACTCTTTCCGGTTGGTCGTTGCTTCAAGAATTATTATGCTGTCTCGATGTTATTACCTGTTACTTGTCTTCTTTCTTGCCCGACGAGCGAAAAAGAAACGCCACGCTTGGCGCTCTTGTTTTTCCTCCGATGAGCTACGAGTTTTTCCTCTGATTTACGATTTCTTTGGGATGGGAGAGATATCACGGGGAAAAGGTATTGTTTAAGTAGGACGGAATAAGTTGCGCTGCTTGAGAGCGTTGTCTGGGGGATCGTGTGGGTGAGCTTCGGTTAATTTGCTTGGAGAATTCTGATTGTTTGGAGTATTGGTTAAATAATTGGACGGGAGGACGTGGGTTGGAATGTTCGGGGGAAAAATGAGTAATTCTTCGCTCTTTATTTATGATCCTTTTTGTTGAGAGAAGCTTCGTTATTGTGTAAAAAGAAATGATTTTTTTCTTCTCCGTGGTATATGGAAATTGTGGTTAATTTATTTGCGGAGCTATTATCCTTTGGTAGGAGAATAATAATTATTTTGCATATACCGTGGGAACAGTGGGTAACATTTTTTTATTAATTCATAGATTCTGCGCTCGAAATTGTTGGATTTCCTGTGCGGGATGAAATTTTGTTGTATTTAAATTTAATTATACTAATTGTAATATATATATTAATAATAATATAATTAAATTTAATATAATATAATTTAATATAATCGGTAATTTCTCAATCTATGAGTCGCGGTTTGATACTGGGCCGCAAGACGGTCCGATAATAATGTAATTAAATTAAACATAATATAATTTACTATAATTTACTATAATTATATTAATATAATTATATTTAACATAGATATATATAATATAATATAATTTAATATAATTACATTAAATTTAATTATATTACTATTGGGCCATCTTGTGGCCCAGTATCAAACCGCGACTCATAGACTGAGAATCGTTGCTTAAAACGGGACCAGAGTCACTAAAATTTCAAAAGAAATTATTTTTAAAATACAATGTCCACTACAGTCATGTATCTCCTTCAATTCTTGTATATTAATTATTCTCAAAACTATCGACGCCCGATTGCGCGTCAAATGTCCACTGTCTTCTGTTTTAAAAATTATTCCGATTCCCTTACGGTTCGCGTGGTGTAGTTAAAAATTTAGCGGTAAATCGTGTCTCGCTACCTGCACGGCGAATCCGGTCGAGTTCTCATTAAAATTTATGTAGAAGTCGGCCAGGGAGAGTGGCGTTATTAAGGCGGAAATAACGTCGTCGTGGAAATTTATTGTAATCGTGTAAGGAGGCGAGGACATCGTCGGGGAAATACGTTGAACGTCCCGCGGAAACTACCTTCCCCTCGAAAACTTCTTTCCCGATCCGGCCACGGAGTCACGTACCGGAAAAATGGCTTAATCCCAGAAGTCCTCTCACCTAGTTCCCTGACTCTGACGGCCTGTGTGCTCCAGACATGTGCTCGTCCTTTGCATTCGCCGCCCCTGTCTATCCCGGAATATTGGACGAACCGCGACGTTTGCTTTTCTACTTTTCGCTGTCGCGTTTCACTTGATAGTTAAGGTAATCAGAACGCGTCCGATGTAAAATTGGAAGGGATTTGAGGCGTTGAAATTTGATTTGAGAATGCACCGGTTTGGTTCAACCCTTTTGCATCGTTAGAGCATGTACGCGCGGAAATTTCTTGGTCATTGTCACCAAACCGCATATATGCGCATAATTTTGTTTTTAATTATAGGTAGAATGTGTATGCATGTCGTTAGTGAAAAGTGATGATTGTGATAAGAAAATTTTGGCGAGAAGACCTAATTTTTCTTTATCTTATTTTTCCTATTTCTTATTTTTTTTCTTTATCTCATTTTTCCTATTTCTTATTTTTTTTCTTTATTTTATTTTTCCTATTTCTTATTTTTTTTCTTTATTTTATTTTTCCTATTTCTTATTTTTTTTATTTCTCATTTCTCTTATTTCTATATCATTCTATATTCTTCCCTTTCTTTCCTGTATGATGCAAATGGGTTAACAGTAGAACTACCGATCATGGAAACACACTTATTTGTACCGAAAGAAATCAGAACGAGAATAAAAGGAGAGACACGGAAAATCATGGAATATATCTAAAAACACACCGCATGAAAAAATTATAAAATTGATGTAGCGTGTCCCAGGTTTAATATTCTATAAGTTTGAATACAAGATAAATGTTATGCAAACATACTAGAGGAAAGTTGCCTAATATGGGGTGATTTAATATTTATAATATAATATATTTATATAATATTTATATAATATATTATGTGATAACTATTTGTTTCGTCATTTTTCTCTGTATGCGAAAGGACAATGGCGTTGATGATCGCTGTTGATATAATTTGTTTATATAAAATATTAAAAAATATTAATATTCCTCGTATTCGGAATCATCTTCATATCGAGAAACTTTCTTCTATATTTCAACCAAACTATGAAAACTCATTAATCTTCAAAACCCTCTCACTACAAATACCAAAATAACGAGAAAGAAGAAAACAGGAACCTTAAAAACAACCATTCTACTGCTAAACATATTAATATTATAATATTAATTTCAAACATCGTCAAGAAAACTTTTTTAACTTCCTCACGATTTTTATGAAACCTTCAACTCTTTCTTTACAAAGAAAAAAATTATAAGTGTTAGCGATTTTTTATTCATTTAATTATTTTCCTTTGCTCTAAAAAAAAAAAAACGAAAATACAAAATTTAACTTAGAACCCAACCTCCGAACAAAATTACACACCTCCCCACAGAGACACCACTAAAACTAAATTCCAGAAATCAATTTCCAACAAGCTTATTTGTTATTTCGTTTAGTATCTATGAATCGCTTTACGAGTACTTATTTTTATCTTTCTTTTCAAAATGATTATATCTGTTCTCAAAGGAGGTACAAATTTGGTCGTTTCACCATTGAAACTTATTGATTACTCTGAAAATAATCGTTAAAGATATGTCGTTGGATGGAATACAGTTTTCACAAACTAATTTATAACAAGTTCATTCGTCGCTTTTTTCACAATCAATTGTATAGAATTCTGCTTGGTTTACAAGTATTTTCCTTGGTTTTTCTCGAAACAATTATATCTGCTCTCGGAGGAGGGAAAATTAGTGGGTGACATTTGTTTCGCGACATGGCGTAGCACCGGTTGCCGCGTCCCAAGGAGGTAATGACGAGCGCGGAGAAGTAGGCTATTGTCTAGATCGCGCGGGACATACATCAACGTCGCGAAACAAGGGCCCGAGCACTCGTTAACAATGGCGAATGTCGCATTAATATTCGGGACGCCACTCTTCTGCCTTTAACGCGTTGAATGTGTCGACTGAGCCGCGCGCGATAACTCTTTCCAGTGTGCCGCCGCGTTCCGTGAACCATTAATTCCCGTGTTATCTGTTGCGCTGTTGGACAGATGTTTGATAGGTGTACGCTGTTCAACAAGTAAATTCTCATTAGAATTGTTAATATCTTCTGTGCACGAAGAGACAGTCTCTCCGCTCGTCGCCGGTGTACGGATGCGACCTCTAATTTCTATCTTTGATTTATCTTTTATTGAACAAAATGAAACGTTCTATCGAATGGCGGATCGTGACTTGAAATTTTTGAGGCGCTGCAATTTTTGAAATGTATATAGACACTGCGAATACAGTGAATACGTGTTTCGATAAGATATAGGAATTGTGGTGAACGTTAAGAAAAAATGGAACACGAAAAGAATATCGTTTTGCACGTAGAAAACAGTAATAGCTCGTATGCTAATAGCGCGTAACAATATTCTTCTAAGTGATTCAACGTGGGTTTCTATTATTTTTTTATACGAAACAAGAAAATTACATAGGATCGTTAAGGCTGAAATTAAATATTACAAGCATTTATAAATAATTTAACAAATATATTTAGGTGCAAAGAAAGATTGGGGGTGTTGCAGATCCGCAGTGCCTATGCACGGGCAGTCTCTTGTTCCTTCCAATATCTGTGACCGGAGCTTAACCAAAGTTGAGGCCCAAAAATGTGCTAACAGTAGAACTACCAACGATTAAAGTATACTTCTACCAAAGAAATCTAAATAAAACGTGTATGAAAAACCTGAAAACATACACGATGCAAGGTAGACAGAGCTCTATCTGTATTTATAACAGAAAATTATGAAAAATCCCCCACAGAAGTCACCATAAATTCCTATAATTTTTATGAGAAACTCTAATTGGTCACTTCACCATTTTAACAGTTCCAATGTTAAATGCTCCATTGAACCTTTCACGCGGAACCGCAAAAGTTTCTCATAAAATAGGTCAACCGAGCCTTCAGCGATCTTCCTGTCGATCACAATGGTTCGCCGTGAATCGAGCGGCAATTGAAAAGCCCGGCGCGGTCGTTCCTGGGACACCTTAATTCCGATGCCACTTTCGCGGCTGAAGAACCGAGGCCGTTAATAAGCGGCCTAGTAGTGATTCGAAAAAAAGTAGAGAAAGAAGGAAAGGAAAAAAAAAGGGGAGAGAAAAAATTGCAAGATCGTTATTGTGTCCACGAAAGTGTGACGAGGCAGGGTGGAAACGGGCCGGTGCCAGGATGATCGCTGGAAAAAGGATGTAGAGGTCTCCGAGAGGGAGAACTCGGAGACAATGAGGGACGCCACATTAATATTCGTGGCATGCGGCGCCAGCCTCTATCTTCTCTCACTCTCGCTCTTCCTCTGGGTCGTTCTCCGCGGCGAAGCTTCCGCCCGAGGCGACTCGTGCGCCAGATTGCAATCACAACAGCTTCGTTAATTACTAGGTCCTCTTTCCTCTCGTTGCATCGTAGGAGAACGTTCGCCATCGCCATCCGCCACGAGGATTTACACGCGGATCGTTCCTCTGGGACGCTCGTGACGAGCGTCCAGCTACGAACGCCGACTTCCTGCGATCTCCTCTGACCGCGATGGCCGGCGCTGTTTCGTCGTGGTCCGTTCGTTCTCTCACCCTTGACACGGTGCCTCCCATTCACCGGATTCCAGCAAAGGAACAGAGAACATCCTTTTACCGGTCTTTGTGTACCCGCGATCCACGGTTGGATAGGAGGCACATCCACTCGTGCTCGCCTGTTTTTCTGCCAGCTCGGGGATAATGTCTTTCGGAGGGTGTATTAACATTCCGATGCTGAGGCTGGATTACCGATGATGCGAGCCAGCCTCGCGCGCGGAACACTCGGACTTATCTGATCGAGGAGTATTGTTAATGTGGACAGTGAGGTCGATTATGCGTTCAGGTTTTCTTGGAATCGAGTGGGAAAAGATGTTTCCTCGGGAAAGGGGTTGTTTAAGTTCTATTAGATTCCTCTTGGTGATTTATGGTCAGGTTCATTGGTGTTTTGAAGGATCAGGTGAACCGATAGGTGGTTTTTGTTGGAGGGTGAGCTGTTAAATTTGTATTGTGGGATTGGTTCGGAGACTTTTTGCGTGCGAGGACGGGAGATGCTGTTTTTCTATCGTTTTTGAGTCTTTGAAGCATGGTAGGTTTAACCCTTTTAGTGCCGGGCGGAAAACAGGTGCCTGTGCGAAAGATGCCGGCCGATTTTCAGAGTTTTTCTAGGGTTCGGGAAAATGCTGATAAAAACCAAACGAGAAACAATATTTACGTGATTCAAGAAGCAGTATATTCGGGATGAAATACAGAACAAAACACTGATACTAGTTTTTATGTACTCATTAAAAATTATATAAATAACAAAGATATAAACGTTTATAAATAAAATAAAAGGTGAGTTCTCTATTACAAAACGTATTCGCACATACAAAAAGTCATCTTTTCATCATAATTTTATATGGACTAATTAATATGAAGTGTATACTTTGCATTTCCACCGTGTTTTGCAACAAGATGAATAATATTACGTAACAAAAATAAAAAATAACTCGAAGGTGTACTGTAAGCGCCGGACGGATTGTCTCTTCCGAAATACGTAATTGTTATAGGTAATATAACATTGCTGAAACAAAATTATATTGTCATATATATATTCTCTCATAATGAAATTAAACCATTTATAACGTATAATAAATTTATTTTGAGATATAGTTCTCCCGCAATATATCGGCCTCCGGCACTAAAAAGGTTAACACTAGAACTATCAAAGTGGTCAAAATGACTTGTTTGCAATTTCTCATATAAATTCTACAAACTCAGGATGGTGTGCTTTCAACAATTTTTTGCGTTTTTCTGTAACCAATGTAAATAAATATTTATTTCCATTGCGTTCTATATTTTTCTTAAACACCTGTTGTTTTAAATTCTTCGAAACGTATAGGTATGCTTCAATCGTCGGTAGGTCTAGTGTTAAAAGTGTCATACCTTTTTAATCCTTTGCACTATGAGTCACGGTCGATATTTTATAAACGGTTCGTTTTTAATAAGCTATTGCCAAAGTTTGTATTGAATTTCTATTAATTTTTATACTTTTGTATTTAATAATATATACACCCATTTGACCGCTTGGTGGAAACGGATTAAAAAGTTATCGAGGTTGTAATATAAATATAAATTAAAATATAAATGCTCCTAAGTGGAACGAATATAAATTTATATAATTGACATAGACTCATGATCTTTATGTGAATGTAAGAGAGAAATACTGTGATAAAAATTATATTGAGATGATTTATTTCAAGTAGATTTTGTATATTTTAGATAAAATACTTATGGACGGTAGTGTGTACATTGATAAAAATCGATTAAATTTGTTTTTAATCAAACAGAATGTGTTTTATATTATAAAACTGCAAGGAATGGAGCAAAATAGAATGTCGAGTCCAGCTCGACATAGGAGTACAAAGGATTAATACCAGAATATGCATAGTGGGATAATTTTTATACCACTTTAAATTAAAAGTACCTCAAGTCACATAGTTAGATACCAGTTACGTCCCGCTCTACAATTAAATATTTAAATAACTCCTTATTCATTTCATGCAATATAAATTCCCCGATAATTAAAATAATCCTGCTTCCTTAACCCCTTAACGTACGATTTAATTTAAATTATTTTTCATCTGGATACGATTTAATTTCTTTTCACACATTGGTATCAGAAGTGTTTGAAAATAAAAGTAGTTTTCCTACTACAAAATAAACTTATAAAATTGAACTCTAATACAAAGTAATTCGATTGTCATGGCGAATGGAACTCGTCGTTATTAATTTCGCCCTGAAATTACCATCACGAGTTGCGCTCGTCATTTAAGCTCAAGAAGTTAAATTTTACCGAAAAATAAAATATCTGTGCAACACGAGATCTTTCGTTTTCTAAAATTCCGTGCTTCGATGAGCTAAGACGACTAGAAACCAATATACAAAATACAGAATTTCAAATATCCGTTTCGCACAACACTGTTTTTTTTTGTTTTGTTTTACAAAACCCAAGATCGCTGAGTAGGAAATTTATACTTAACCATTCAGCCAGTGATGACGACGATGTCGTCTCGAATGGGCCATTGCTCTTGCTTTTCTGCACAGTCTTTCTCGCCGTTGCTAGACGTTAAGCACGGAGTGTCCCTTATCGTTTCTTTCCTCCTGCGCTTTTCCCAGGAACCAGCGTTGCAAACGGTCGAAACGTTTCTTTCGTTCTTTCGCAATTCCTGTTTATCGCTGCCGCGGAACGACGGTACCGAATAGTGCTTCCGGTAAATTTAATTCGGGAGATAGCGAGGCCTGATGCGGGGGAAATAGAGAGACAGACGAAGGAAGTGGCTTTAAACGGGAAGTACATTGTTCCTCCCTCGTGAAACGTTCTTTAACTCGTGTTCTGGAAATGTTGCTCGAGTCACGTGCCGTGTTCGATACGTCAGCGTGCTGGAAATTGTTCCGACAGTTGATGAATTATAATATATTAGGTCGGGCAAAAAGAAATCCATTATTTTTACGCGAAATGATTTAAAACTGTTTTATGGTCGATCTTTAGCTCCTGGGCGATGCTACGACTACTAACCTGACGGTCAACTTCCATTATCTCTGTGATTTTATCCACATTTTTGACGACGGACCTGCCTGTGCGAGGTGCATCTCTATCATGAAAAATACCTGAACGGAAACGACGAAACCAAAATTGCACGTAATTAGCTGTTACAGTATCGGGACCATAAACACCATTCACAATTTCAGCCGTCTGGCTTGCATTTTCGCCTTTATCAAAGAAAAATTGTAAAATGTACCGAATTTTCTCTTTGTCGACTTCCATTTTTAACACCTTGTAACTCACAACTAAATGGACCAAACAAAAAACAGCAAAAGAATTTGTTTAGCGCGAAATGTCATCTTGACAACGAGCATAAATCTGAAATTGTTTGATCGATACTTTACGAAATATCGATCGCTACAGCCATCTACAGAAAAGATAATGGATTTCTTTTTCCCCAACCTAATATTTCACACGAATTTTTTGATACTTCTAACTAACCCTCTATAGCCCGAATTTTAGCTGCAGCGCCATGGGGGCCACCGATGACCCGCGACGCGGCCAATAGTAAAATACATAATTAGTGTAAATATCGATACTGATAAATTTTCAAATAATACCACTGTTACTATAATGGTTGGAAGAAATTAATGCCGCACGGAACATGCAAATATAATTTTATCAATACAAGGAAAATATAGATATTATTCTTTTCAACATAATATACATCGCATAATAAGAAATTCACGTTGGCGCCACGGGCAAACCACGTAAAATGCGCGCGGCAGTCAACGTGTTAATATCGCACATTTTGTAACCCAAAAATATTTTAATATTGAAAAAAAAAAAAATAAAAGAAATTATGCAACGCAAACGACAGCAAGGTTAAACAGATTTTTCCTCTCCAACCCAGTCTTCTCCTCGAAACGATCAACGTTACGCGTCCTCCCGAACGAAAAGAACGCTTCGTCAAAGCAGCTCGACGATCGCGCACAATGCTTCGCAATAGGCACGGTCGTTCTCATTTCTGTTTTCCTCGGCTTCTGAACGACGGATCCGGTTGTGTTTCACGTTGGAACGTCGAATCCACTTTGGCGGAGCGGCCGGCGCGGCGCAATTCGTCTGATTGTATTGTTGACTGGGAAATTTATTCTTATCCATTCGGTTCTCGCGGTGACGGCAATATCGTCTCTCGAATGGGCCATTGCTCTTGCTTTTCTTCTCTCTGTTCGCGTATCGGGAGGTAACCGTAAGATTGCCGCAGTCTACCGTGTGCTTTATCGCGGGGCCCGTAAGAAAGAAAAGGAGGCGAAGCATTGTTCCTTATCGCGGCGGGGGTATCGTCACGATTTTTGCAATTCGCGAGCCAGAGGAACGAGTTTCGTCGAGTTTCCCCCGTTTCGTTCGCGGCGATCTCTGTTTATCGGCCAGGCAAGATTGAACGACGCGAGCATTCAGCCAACCGGCAGCTTCGATAGATTCGATTCGGAAGATAGGAGGGTGTAACGCGCCACCAGGGGGGTTGGAAATTGCCCTCAGAAGGAAACAGGTCATTTACATATGGTGATTTTTAGCAAACGAGCACAGTTTAAGCGGAAGGGATGCTTCTGTTCGGGGTGGGAGGATAGATAACGCGAACTTAATGCGAGGATAATTGCTCGAAATTGCTGAATCGTGTTGTGTCTTCGGTGATTAATCGAACTGTTAAGAAATACTTGCAGGAATCATTTTAGTTTCTTGTTATTAGGTGTACCTTACTTCTGTCGTTTTCCAACAGATTTTTCTAGTAAGTGGTGCCCGAAATAAATAAATCGTAGACGTCATATAATTAGGCATTTGTAAATCGAAATCGAAATATTAGTCGATTTGTGTTTGCATTGTAAAGTTATTCTCGATTGAAGATAGTTTATGAGGCAAATTCTTAATTAAAATTAAACAAACCTAACTCCGTCCACCATACATGTTCCAAAACCCCATGCACCGACCCCAACCCGATCACTGCTATCAACCAGTTATTCATACTAAAAATTGCCAAACCTAAAATGACTACAATAATAAGATTCCGCCATAATTAAAATTAAACAAAGCTAACTCCGTCCACCATACATGTTCCAAAACCCCATACACCGACCCCAACCCGATCACTGCTATCAACCAGTTATTCTAATTAAAAATTGCCAAACCCAAAACGAGCACAATAATAAGATTCCACCATAATTCGAGTCAAACGAACTTAAATCATTTCATCGTACATTTTCCAAAGCCTCGACAACCCCACCCCCTCGCCTGAGCCTCGCAAACACAACCCTCCCATTCGCAAGAAGCTTCGGATCGCGCAGTTCATCGTTCGTCGATGCTGTTAAAATTCCAATAACAGACATCCGCTCGCTTCTCTCCGCTTCTTCTACCCGCCTCTCTTCTCCTCCTCTTCCTCATCTCTTCTTATGCACGCGATTTTCGCTGCCGAGACCCCTTTGTTCCGGTCGCGCGCGTTTTTCCCGCGGTCGCATGCCGGCCCGGCTCACAGCTAGCTCCGTTCCCGGCGCATATCATCGCCGATCCTTTCGGGATCATCCTTTTTGAGATTCTTCCTCGAGCGGAGACAGACCGTCTCGCGGAGCCCGGATAATAAATGTCTTTCTCTGTCTCGTCTGACCCGAGCCGTGTACCGCTGGCCAGTTTCCAGCCGACCACGTGGACAGATAATTGAACATACATCAAGGGGAAAGGAGGCTCGACGACACGGCCAAGAAGGATAGCCGGCCTCGGAAAGGGGCCAGTGGCGGAGGGACCTGGGAACAGTGGCCGGACAAAGAGGGACTGATAATTCAGCGAGGGCAATTTGAGGCCCCAGCGGCGGCACGACGATATAAATTCAGTAAACGCCGTCATTAGGGCCAATCCGAAATACCGGGCGTCTATTAAACCTGGAACTAAGATAATTACCTGTACTGGACTCTGTCTGCTCTCGTCTCTTCCTGCCGCTTTTGCGGACGCTTCCCGGCTGCATTGTTGCGTTTCTTGCTGTCCTCTTGCTAACAGGAGAACAACTGGACCCCTGGCTATATTCCAGCTTCGATGATCGTTCGGATTTCTGGACCGTCTCGGTCCCCTTGGTCCGCGGCGTGTCGACGGATTTGTTCGACCGTCTTTTTGATGTTAGCTGCTGCGTTGGCGCGATAAGATCGGCCAGGAGGATTCTTTCCTATAGTTTACACGGCTGGGATGGGGACATACGGGGGAAATTGAGGCGAGGGTAATGGGGTGTGGTGTACGCTTGTAAGCTGGTTGCTCGAGGAGCTTTTAGAGGTATGACGGTGGTCGGGGTGTGATCGATTGGTGGTGTTTGCGAATGAAATGGCGGGGAAGAGGGGTAGTGGTTGGTTAGGGGTGGATTGATGGCTTTTGGTGTTTATCCCTGATTTTAATAAATAAATATCGTGGGATAGAGAATGATAGAAAATTATTTTTTATGATTCTTTAGCTGTTTTTATTTTTAAAAGGTGTCGGTTTAGATGAAAGATACACAGTATTTAAAAAAAAGGCGTAATAGTGTCAAGAATAGTTTCGAAAATAAGTTAAATAGGCGATTTTCTATTATTTTCTGCGCAATTTTTAATCCTTTTGAATAGTCCAACCTGTAATATTATAAGATTTTAATTAAATTAAATCAGAAATTTTTACGTGGTTCAAAAAGTTTAACATACTTTTACACGACTTTATAGTTTCAGTCGTCTCGAGATTTTTATCTATTTCATATATTCTTGTTTTAAATATTTCTCATTCGTAGTATCTCATTGGAGTTTCATAAATTTACTGTGACACGCTTCCAGAAATTTTTCATANTTTTTTTGTTTTTTGTTCTTCTCGGGACGATTAGATTTGTTCTCAAAGGAGGGAAAATTAGTTTCTCGAGCAATNAGATCGGCCAGGAGGATTCTTTTCTATAGTTTACACGGCTGGGATGGGGACATACGGGGGAAATTGAGGCGAGGGTAATGGGGTGTGGTGTACGCTTGTAAGCTGGTTGCTCGAGGAGCTTTTAGAGGTATGACGGTGGTCGGGGTGTGATCGATTGGTGGTGTTTGCGAATGAAATGGCGGGGAAGAGGGGTAGTGGTTGGTTAGGGGTGGATTGATGGCTTTTGGTGTTTATCCCTGGTTTTAATAAATAAATATCGTGGGATAGAGAATGATAGAAAATTATTTTTTATGATTCTTTAGCTGTTTTTATTTTTAAAAGGTGTCGGTTTAGATGAAAGATACACAGTATTTAAAAAAAAGGCGTAATAGTGTCAAGAATAGTTTCGAAAATAAGTTAAATAGGCGATTTTCTATTATTTTCTGCGCAATTTTTAATCCTTTTGAATAGTCTAACGTGTAATATTATAAGATTTTAATTAAATTAAATCAGAAATTTTTACGTGGTTCAAAAAGTTTAACATACTTTTACACGACTTTATAGTTTCAGTCGTCTCGAGATTTTTATCTATTTCATATATTCTTGTTTTAAATATTTCTCATTCGTAGTATCTCATTGGAGTTTCATAAATTTACTGTGACACGCTTCCAGAAATTTTTCATAATTTTCTGTTGAAAATATGGACAAATAATTAACACTAAAACTACCGACGATTTAATTAGACCTATTTCTACTCAAAGAAATAAAAATTACAGGTATTCTACTCTGTTTCACCTATATTTTCCGCAGAAAGTCGCCAAAAATTCCTCAAACATCGTTGCAAATTTATACAACTTCTATAAGAAATTACAAACCGGCCACTCGAACCGCTTCGGTAGTTCTTCAGGAGAATTTAGAATTTAGAATTTTAATTTCTTCGATAGCAGCAGAGATATTACAGTCACCAGTGTTTCTAGTACCGATTTAAATACCAATTCCAACAAACAGTCCTCTTCAGCGATCACGAAACGCTACGTTCCACTTAATCAGGCCACTGCTTCCGCCGAATTAAAGTATCCTCGGTCGTTTAATCAAGAAAATTAAAGCAGACATCGCAATCTCTTCGATTGAAAACCTTGATGGAAAAACCGGTGTTTTATAATTTATCGAGGCAAAACAATCGGCGATGTATAAAAATATTACGAAACTTCTAAAAGTACTATTTCGCTAAAAAGTGGACTTGACCGTTTTTCTCTTTAGGGCCTTCGATTCGTCTCAATGAATCCACCGTCGACGTAATTTCTCCGATGAGACTCGCGGTCACAGTATTTGGTAGAAACGTTCCTGTGTACGCTCCCCGTGTAACACATCGTGCTCGGACGCGGTTCTCAGATGGTTAGGAGTCCGCGAAAGAAGCTCCACTGGAATCTGGTCACTACTGTACACGAACACCGAGGGACCAGAAGCTCGGGAGGAGAGAAAGAGAAACGGAGGATGAATAAGAAACCCTAAACTACGTTTTTAGCCGGGCGTTACATTTGTCGGATACCAGGGGCTCGAGACTCGAATTCGTGCTCCCTCGTCGCGGGAATGTTTCGGGAATGTCGCGAACTTTTATAATGTAGCGTTGGAATCGGTTGTCCAGAACAGTCGGTGGGTTGGATCGGTCGATCGTGTGCAATGATCTGGGGAAAAAGCGTGTGCTCTCGTGAGAGGGGACGTTGATGCGTCGTAAAGATGGTAATAGAAGATGGTATTATAATATTAACCCTTAACACGTTAAACGCCACGCCGATTTTGGTCGACTTTCCTTTAGGCTGTGCGCTGTGATAATAATTCAAAAATATTTGGTCGCAAAATAATTAGGAATTTAAGAAGAAAATTGTAGAGTCCTGCGAAGGAAAGTGGTATTTTTTAATGCGATTTAATAGAACTCATTGATGAANATTTAAGAAGAAAATTGTAGAGTCCTGCGAAGGAAAGTGGTATTTTTTCGTTTAATGCGATTTAATAGAACTCATTGATGAATTAGAAGGTATTATTTTTTGAGATTAATACTGTGAGCTTTCGGAAAAGAACGACGCCTAAACGAAAATTTCAGCGTCGGTTCGCAGGGACCGGCGTGGCGCTTAACGTGTTAAAAATAAGTATCCTTAGAGTAGCTTAAATAGGCGATTTTCTATTATTTTCTGCGCAATTTTGTAATCCTTTCGAATGAAGACGAACGTGTGATATTATAAGATTTTAATTAAATTAAATCAGAAATTTTTACGCGATTCAAAAACATTCAATAACATACTTTTACACGACTTTATAGATTTTTATCTATTTCATATATTCTTGTTTTAAATATTTCTCATTCGTAGTATCTCATTGGAGTTTTATAAATTTACCGTGACACGCTTCTAGAGATTTCACATGATTTTCTGTTGAAAATATGGACAAATAATTAACACTAAAACTACCGACGATTTAAGTAGATCTATTTTTACTCAAAGAAATAAAAATTACAGGTATTATAACCTATTTCACCTATATTTTCCGCAGAAACTCAAACATCGTTGCAAATTTATACTTAATTGTTTATGTTTTTATATATGTATTAGTTTTCTGTAATTAGGTCTCGGATTCACTTTTGTGTAAAATTATTAAATTAGTTTTTTAAAAGAGAATTTGGATACAATTTTATTGATTGAAAGGGTTATTTGATTTTATGGACAGATACTATTTTTTCTTTTTTTTTTTTTTATTAATATTACTATAAATATTGGTCCTAAATTTAGCGAACGTTCCTTCGGCTTATAGGCGTATGTATATTTTATATATTTTGTATTTTATATTTTATTTATTTGTTATACGCTTATAAGACGAAGGAATATTGGCTAAATTTAGGAACAGTATTTATGATAATTGTAATAAAAAAAAGAATAGTACTTGTGTGTAAAATTAAATGATAACTATTTTATGTGACTAAACTCGTAATTAATAAAATTATATTCAAATCCTCTTTTAATTCGTAAAATTAATTTAATAATTTTGGATAAAAGTGAGTCTGACACTTGATCACGGAAAATTTAATAATTTTTCTTAAAAGTGCGCCTGAAACTCGATCAGAAAACAACTAATGTAATACAAAATTCCTGACTTACGAAGTCATGAAGATAAAATGACAGAAAAAGAGAATTTTCTTACATCTGTTAGAAGAATTCTTTTCTTTCGATTCCCACCAATGTTACAATCGTCTTCGGCCATACCTTTTAAATTAAATTATATATTTTAACTACCGAGACATTTAAAGGTAGCGATCGACACTATTATACTTTGAAAAATACCAGATTAAAGATCAAAAAGAAAAAAGAAAGAGAAAAACATGTGCTTCCAAAGGGAGTACTAATATTATAATTTCAATTCGCTAAAAAAAAGTTACTTTAGCCTATAAAAAAAAGTATTCCGTTTGTAATACGTATCTATCGCATATCTGTCCTGTCACGACACAGACGCGTGTATTCCGCGTGTCATTTTTCATCGCATTATCCAGCTGTTGGATCAGAATTTGTCGTTGATTAGTATATTCCGTCAGTTTCCGCACGCATGCGACGTAAGCGTCCCGAATCGGTAAACGCAAGCCAAGGATTTTCTTGCGACAGGTTCGCCAGAGGAGAACGATTCTGCGTTTCTTCGAGCATTCGCAACCATTGATTACTTGAAAATCGAGTATCGTGCGCGTAATTATTTCGCGTAACTGTCGTCGAGTTCCTTTCGTGATACGCCGGTGCCACGAGCGATATTAATTGCAATTTATGCGCGGTTGTAAAAATTATTCTGTACGTCCAATTAACGATAAATTGAGAAAAATTATCTTACCGATACGCGTACAACATTTATACTAATGGTTTCTTGGAAATTTCTTTAAGAGGAAATCGAAGGACGGAACTTACGCAGCAATCTAATCTCAACTTTTATATTAACACTGGAACTACCAAAGCGGTTAAAATGACCGATGCAAAATTTCTCATAGAATTTTTATAAATTTACTGTGGTACATTTTGGGGAATTTTGCGTGATTTTCTGTGAGAAATATAAATCAAGATTCGTCTTCTTTGTATTACGTATTTTTTCATATGCTCTTCATTTTTATTTCTTTGGTACAAATAGGTATGCTTTAATAAATTGGATAGTTTTCGAGATTCATTTATACCAATCGTGCTTCTACTTCTACTTTAAGAAAATCAAACGTTATATGTAAAATTAAAACAAGAAATTACTCATATTAATTAACAACATATTTAGGAAATTATTTAACCCTGATAAGGTTCCTCAGAAATAGTTAGAAAAATAATTTTAGTTTTCGATTTATTATATTAGCTCTTGGAGAAAATGTTGACGACTTGTTTTTGCTCGTAATTTCATATTTTAAATAAATATGTTATTTTAAATAAATTATAATAGAATTGGAAAGAAATTAAGTATTTTACAGTATCTAGAAATAGAAAATGGCTGAATTTTCACTCGAGGAGCGTCCGAGAGTTAAGAAAAATGAAACGGTAATTGGGTCAATTATTTTATCGGATTCTTATATTTTTTACAGCTCTAAGGCAAGAAACAAATTATGTTTTAATTTATTATAATTAAGATACTTAATTACGATCAACTTGTTATTGCTGCATTTCATATCGACTAATATATATTAACCAATTAATCAAACTGAACTCCCATATGTAAATGCACATGTCGTATTGAAAATTGGTTATACATTACATTAATGATATAATACTTTAACAATATCAGCGATTGCTTGCGGTTCCAATGTTTTCACAAACAATAAACCATCGTTTGATCAAAACATTTCCATTAAATTATTAATTGTAATCAAAATAAACGGAAATAACCGCAAGCTTCCCGAACAGAAACGAATTAAATTAGGAAATTATAATTCTTCTTCCTGATAAATTTAAACTCTATAGCGTCATATGACAATTTACATACTGGTGTATCTTGATTTTTTAAATTTTATTTATGTATTTATCACTGTACTAGTCAATTTTATTATCATACCACTGTACTGGTAACAGACAGTGCATTTATAAGAATTCTTGGCTGAAAAATTTTCGAATCGAAGCGAGAAAGTATAACTAACTCTTCGCAGTCGAAAATCGAAATATTTTCAGTGTAATAATTTTATTATTTATTATCATTGAAAGTAAATGTCAAGATGTGCAAAATGAATTCTTTGCACTCAAAAATTTTTCTTACTAATACTATTAGATACTCGAAACAAATTTAATAGAAAGAACACATCGTGTGTGAAAAGAAAAAACTGAGAAATTCTTTGCACTGGAATAATATCTTCGTAGTGGAATCCTCGAGTGTAAATGGTTAATTCGAATCTTTTTTCTGCTAAGCTAATCAATTTTTGATTATAGAGAATTATGGACAGTTTGAAAATCTAAAATAAAATTATTATCGTATCATATAATTGTAATATTACTTATAGGATAATTTACCGAGCTAAGCTAATAAATTTATGATTATAGAGGATTATGGACAGTTTGAAAAACTAAAATAAAATAATTATTGTATCATATAATTATAATATTACTTATAGAATGATTTACAGAGCTACGCTAATAAATTTCTGATTATCGAGAATTATGGACAGTTTGAAAACTAAAATAAAATTATTATCGTATCATATAATTGTAATATTACTTATAGGATAATTTACCGAGCTAAGCTAATAAATTTATGATTATAGAGGATTATGGACAGTTTGAAAATCTAAAATAAAAT
>SMSQ01021551.1:19837-31857 GCA_019453375.1 Ctenoplectra terminalis | reverse complement strand
TTTTTTTTTTTTTTTTCTGTCTTTCCTCCGACGATTTCTTTCCTGAACGTATCGCACGATCCACTCGTAGCGTTGTCGTTCGATCCTCTTCCTCCCGACTGCTTGTTTTTGCGGTCTCCTCTCCGGTTTGGTCCCCGGGAAATTATAGTGTTTGCGCATCCAGTCGTTTCTTCGAATTTCACTGTCTTTTTTTCCTTTTTTTTTTCTTTTTTTTCTTCGCGTCCGTGATGCTCAGTCGGCAGTTACAATTAGCGACGAAGCGCTACGCGGAATTCGTTATTGCAAAATGATGATTGCGTTTCAAACGCGCCACACGCATTTTGCGTTTCAAACGAGCCACGAGCTTGTNATGATTATAGAGAATTATGGACAGTTTGAAAATCTAAAGTAAAATTATTATCGTATCATATAATTATAATATTACTTATAGAATAATTTACAGAGCTAAGCTAATAACCTTTTGATTGTAGAGGATTAAAGACAGTTTGAAAATCTAAAATAAAATAATTATCGTATCATATAATTATATTACTTATAGAATAACTTGATACTAAAGTTTCATAAAAAAAGAAAGCTTAAATTTTTATTTTCATATAATCTGTTATACTCGTTGACGAAAGCAAAGTTTTCTAATTCAGGACACTCTAACGTGACTCGAGATCCGATCATTAAAAGCATCTACGCTTGTAATTGCAAGAAGCAACGGCTCTGGCCGAGAAAGTTCTTGGGGCCACCGAAATTCATTCGCTTATCTTATCTCGAAGAAAATTGCACGCAAATGGACGGGCTGATATGAGAGCCTTAATTAAAGCGATGCACTGGCCTCGAGTTAGCCGCGTTCATTTCGCGAAATAGGAAACCATGTTTCGAAACGTAAATTCGCGAGGACTAGCCACGAGGTTTACGGTCACGAGAATTATTCGAAAATAAATATTATGCGAAAGAGAAAGATATTTAATTGAAGTATTTCGTTTTATCTTGATCGTTGGATGAATTTTTTTTGATATTTTTATTTCATTCTTTGTGTAACACGTTTTTGGGTCCGAAAGAAAGGAGAAACGAAAGTGTTCGAAAGGATCGAAAGGGTGCGAAGAGGATTGTGAGAGATTTAAGACGAGTGATCAGAATTAAGGAAGATTGAAAGGGATTTGAAAGTGTTGAAGAATATTGTGATAAGTAAAGCAGATTAAAAGATACTGCAAGACATTGGAGGAGCTTCAAGAAGATCCAAGAGAAACGATAAACGTCAAATAGGATTGGAGGAAGACACTGATTGATATTGAAAAAAGGTGAAAAGGATTGTGAGATGCTGAAGCCAGAAAGGAAACAAATAAAAATAGCTTTTATTTTACCTTAAGATTAGAACACAGAAGATTAGTATACATATTTCTATCAAAGAATTCGGAATAATAAGTATTCGTTGCAGCATTCATTTAAGTATCAATTGTATGACCTTAACAAACTTTTCAGTTAAAAATCTGTGAAATTAGACAAAACTGATATCAACGCCTACGGTATTAATTTAAAAATAGTGAATATTTGAAAAAGATACAAAATTGAAGAGAAATTTATTCGTTTCAGAAAATCACAAAAGATTCCTAAAAATATAAATGTTAGCAAACTTTTCAGTCAAAAATCGATGAAATTACCCAAAACTGATATCAACACCTACGGTATTAATTTCAAGATAATGAATATTTGAAAAAAATACAAAATTCAAGAGAAATAGATCTTTGTTCGTATTCGTTTCAGAAAATCACAAAAGATTCCTAAAAATGTAAATGTTAGCAAACTTTCCAGTCAAAAATCTATCAAATTACACAAAACTGATATCAACACCTACGGTATTAATTTAAAAATAATGAACACTTGAAAAAAATACAAAATTCAAGAGAAATAAATCTCTGTTCCTATTCACTGCAGAAAATCACAAAAAGATCCTAAAAATGTACCACTATGAATTTATAGAATTTGCGAAATTGCAAACCGTTTCGATAGTTCCAGTGATAAATACGAAACAAAAAAAAAGCAACAAAAAAATTCGTACCAACCCCCAAACCATCGTTCAACCCCAGCAAAATCTTTCACGAACAGGAAACTTAAATTACAAGCAAATTGTTTCAACGTTCCCTGCGCCCAGTCGTTAGAATTTTCAACCACGTAGCCCCAACTTCAATCGAACCCACGCGCGTGACCGTGAATACTTTCAAAAAGACGTTTGCGCGTCGAGTAAAGAAATTTCACAGAAGATCGTGAGTTACAGCGCGAGTCGGTGTCACGTGGGAAATCTTAGGATCGGTATCAGCCGAGTCTTCACCGAGCAGACTCTAATTTTACGGATCGCTGGCCTGCTTGGCCGCGGATGGAGAGGCCAGAACAGATTACAGACGGTGCACGCGAGATGTTTTGCCATGTTCGATGCTTTCGTTGCAATGTCACGGCCAGTCCACTTTCCTTTCCCCATTTTCTTCTTTTTCCTCCGGGTCACGCCTCGCCGATTCCTTTCGGATTTGCATGTCGAAGGAGGCAGATGCGAGCGGGGTCTCGCGGTGGATCGGAAATGAAGTTTTGACACCTTGTCGTGGGCATTTTATGAATTTTATCCTGTTCTTCGTGTATCTTTAAGCTGGAATAATAATTTGTAGGGATATATAAGAATATTTTTTAGTTTCTTCTTAGCAGAACGTTTTATGGTAGTTAGTTTTTGTCAAGAAGAATCTGTAAATTCTTAGATTTTTCTTTGGGGTAGAAAGTTTTGTACGAATTAATTTTTTTATTGGTTACACTGTTGTTAAAAATAGTATTCGTCTGTCTGTGCTAATTATATATTAGTAATAATGTAATATAATATAATATAACTCTGTAGTTTCCTAATTTAATTTGTCGCTTCGTATTAAATTGACATAATGATAGGAAATTAATTGAATTGGAGAATTCTTTTATCGAAAATGAAACGAATAAGATTTCTGTATTTATTCGATAATAATAATCGATGTGTAAGGCATGTTGCTTTTTTATATTTCTCGCAACGTGCAATTTTTGAGGAAATGGGAATTTTTGTAATTCTTTTTTTTTTTGTACAATTGTGAAATTTTTTGGAATGGATGAGGGTTCGGTATCGGAAATGAAGCTAATGAATAAAGTTTTGTTTTGTCGTATACGCGAATTCGTCGATTGTGATTCATATGACAAAGATTTTAAGTTGTAAATTAATTGAATTAGAGAATTCTTTTATCGAAAATGAAATGAATAAAATTTCTGTATTTATTCGATAATAATAATCGATGTGTAAGGCATGTTGCTTTTTTATATTTATCGCAACGTGCAATTTTTGAGGAAATGGGAATTTTTGTAATTTTTTTTTTTTTTGTACAATTGAGAAAATTTTTGGAATGGATGAGGGTTCGGTATCGGAAATGAAGCTAATGAATAAAGTTTTGTTTTGTCGTATACGCGAATTCGTCGATTGTGATTCATACGACAAAGATTTCAAGTTGTTGCATTTTATATTTAGCCACGAATGTCAGCCATTTTCCTCGTTGCTATACTCGTTGAATTCCAATGGACTTTGTGTAAACAAGGTGAACGGGTTTGTTGGATTAATCGATCAGAAGAGTTTCCACTTGTGCAAAAAAATTCTCTTGAACTAATTAAGTTTTCTTTTTATACCGGTACTAATTAACGGAATAATTACACTCTTCCCGTTAACGCGAGTAATTTTCACTTCTTAAGGAGGCTCTCGTGATTGTTCGCTGGAAACGTTTCTAGTGGAGAAATTTTTGTTTAATTAAAATAGCTTCTGTTTTTTTTTTTATTATTCTTTTTTACCGGTTTGTTAATTTGTAGTTAATAGCTCTATTTAATAACAGGAATTGTTCTTTGAATTAATGATTATTTTTGATTTTACAATTATTTTAATTTTGCAAATAATTCTCACAAGATTCTGAGTTACATAGTAAAACATTAATAAATGATAATTAGGATGCAGATTCGTTATTAAATATTTTAAAGCCGCTTGATAACAATAAATATTTGCCTAAAAATTAAAAAGAATATTACATTGTTAAGTTTAAAATAAATAACAGAATACAACAAAGATGAAGTAAAAACACTCAAAACAGAGCATCGAAGGCTCCACTGGACACAATAAAATATATTCCTAAATAATCTTCTTATCGAGTGGAATTTAACACTAGATTTACGGGCAACTATTGCATCATTTTAATTGGTACATTAAGATACACATTTTTTCCAAGATTATTAGGCAACTTTACTTTAAATCGATAGATTTTTATTAGCAGAGATCTATTTAGCACATTTTTCGTATACAAATTTAATTTTCAGTTTACATCTTCTGCACGGACACTTGTTAAATTTAAATACGAAATCTGAACTGCGTCAAATTGACGGGTTCCGTAAATCTAGTGTTAAACAAAATCACGTATTTTCCTTTCTCCGTTCTTCCAAATCTTTTCATCTCAACGCTAGAATTACTGACCTTTGAAATATACTGATTTATACCAAAGAAACAAAAAATAAAATATACACAAAAAAAAAAACACAATGCAAGGAAGACAAATCTACGACTGCTCAGCGCCACATTTCTACAATCACCTTTTCTCTTATATACAAACGAGCATCACCTGCATCGATCACATGCAACCACACCTAAAAGCGCATAAGAGTATCCCAGCGGTGTGCAAAAAATTTCTCAGCGCTCGTGATCTTCTAAACAAATTCAGCCTAGCCTTCGAAATTCAAGACAGTCTCACGGGACGAGTCCCCGAGGACCATTTCCGGTGAACGACGAAGCGGGAACACGCGTCTTTCGTTTATTGGATGAAAACAAATAAGGGAAAACTCATCATCCGGCTCAACTGAACGACGCCGATAAAACGAATCGACCGAGATAAAGAACGCCGTGCGTTTTCCTTTTTTTTTTTTTTTTCTGTCTTTCCTCCGACGATTTCTTTCCTGAACGTATCGCACGATCCACTCGTAGCGTTGTCGTTCGATCCTCTTCCTCCCGACTGCTTGTTTTTGCGGTCTCCTCTCCGGTTTGGTCCCCGGGAAATTATAGTGTTTGCGCATCCAGTCGTTTCTTCGAATTTCACTGTCTTTTTTTCCTTTTTTTTTTCTTTTTTTTCTTCGCGTCCGTGATGCTCAGTCGGCAGTTACAATTAGCGACGAAGCGCTACGCGGAATTCGTTATTGCAAAATGATGATTGCGTTTCAAACGCGCCACACGCATTTTGCGTTTCAAACGAGCCACGAGCTTGTTAGAAAATCGGGGTAGACGAACGGCTGAAGCAGGCCATGTGCATTTCGTCAAGGCGCTTTCCCACTTAATACGTTAAACGCCACGATTTTGGTCGACTTTCCTTTAGACTGTGTGCTGTGATAATAATTCAAAAACATTTGGCTCCAAAATAATTAGGGATTTAAGAAGAAAATTGTAGAGGACTGGAAAGGAAAGTGGTATCTTTGTTTAATGTGATTTAACGCGTTGACTGCCATGGGGGCCACCGGTGGCCGGCACTCGACCTGGGTACAGCGCCATGGGGCCCATCGGTGACCGACGACGCGACCAATTGTAAAATACATAATTATAGTAAATATCGATACTGATAAATTTTAAAATAACACCACTGTTACTATGATGGTTTGAAGAAATTAATGCCACACAGAACGTGCAAAAATAATTTTATCAATGCAAGGAAAATATAGATATTATTTTGTTCAACATAGTATACATCGCGTAATAAGAAATTCATGTTATTCACTGCGTGGCAGTCAACGTGTTAATAGAACTTGTTGATGAATTAGAAGGTAATTTCATAATCTCATTTTTTGAGATTAATACTGTGAGTTTTCGGAAAACAACGACGCCTAAACGAAAATTTCAGGGTCGGTTCGCAGGGACCGGCGTGGCGCTTAACGTGTTAAGGGAAATTCCTTGGGACCTAGGGCAATAAAACTAAGGCAGGCATACTGGCGGGAACGTCCTCACGACTCCTCGATAGTCCAGGAGAGGACATTATTGTAGTCGCCTTCAGCGCGAACGCACGTACAATTAACCCATTCTCTGCCAAGCTTAAATTATACCAAGTCATTCCCATTGCCATTTAAATTTGTAAAAAATCATTCTCTTTAACCGATTCGCTGCCAAGCCTAAATTATATGAAGTCATTCCCATTGCCATTTAATACGTTAAGAGCCACGCCGGTCCCTGCGGACCGACACTGAAATTTCCGTTTAGGCGTCGTTGGTTTCTGAAAACTGGCAGTATTAAATTTAAAAAAATAATACCTTATAATTCATTAATGGATTCTATTAAATCACATTAAACAAAGATGCAACTTTCCTTTGCAGGCCTCTACAATTTTCTTCTTAAATTATTAACAATTTTGCGAGGAAATGTTTTTCAATTAGTATCGCACCGCACAGTCGAAAGAAAAGTCGACCAAAATCGGCGTGGCGTTTAACGTGTTAAATTCGTAGAAGATCATTCTCTTTAACCCATTCGCTGCCAAGCCTAAATTATATAAAGTCATTCGCATTGCCATTTAAATTCGTAAAAGATCATTCTCTTTAACCCATTCGCTGCCAAGCCTAAATTATACGAAGTCATTCCCATTGCCATTTAAATTTGTAAAAGATCATTCTCTTTAACCCATTCGCTGCCAAGCCTAAATTATATAAAGTCATTCCCATTGCGATTTAAATTTGTAAAAGATCATTCTCTTTAACCCATTCGCTGCCAAGCCTAAATTATATGAAGTCATTCCCATTGCCATTTAAATTTGTAAAAGATCATTCTCTTTAACCCATTCTCTGCCAAGCTTAAATTATACCAAGTCATTCCCATTGCCATTTAAATTTGTAAAAGATCATTCTCTTTAATCCATTCGCTGCCAAGCCTAAATTATACGAAGTCATTCCCATTGCCATTTAAATTTGTAAAAGATCATTCTCTTTCACCCATTCGCTGCCAAGCCTAAATTATATAAAGTCATTCCCGTTGCCATTTAAATTCCTAAAAGATCATTCTCTTTAACCCATTCGCTGCCAAGCCTAAATTATATAAAGTCATTCGCATTGCCATTTAAATTTGTAAAAGATCATTCTCTTTAACCCATTCGCTGCCAAGCCTAAATTATACGAAGTTATTCCCATTCCCATTTATATTTTAAGTGTTATTGTTTACCAAAGCTCTGTTATTTCTTGGTAAGAGCACATATTTTATCATACATAATCATTTGCAAGCATAAAACCAAAGACGAGTATACTCGTCTTGGCAATGCATGACACCCTGCCAAAAACGAGTATACTCGTCCTTGGCAGCGAATGGGTTAAACGCAGTATTAAAAACGCCTACAGACTTATTCCTGACTTACCGCTCGAATCCTGATTCCACGTCACAAGCTGCCATTGACTTTCCCTTTGTTCGAATCGTGGTGCACGTGTCTGTTGAGTTCATGCTTCAAGTCTGATGTCGGAAGGCGTTTTTTAAGGGAACACGAAGCGCGTCCACGTGACAGTTTTAAAGGGTAAATACATCGCGGTACATGTTGTAGAGATAAGCGTGCAGAGATAAAGGGAGATGTCGGTGTTCCTGGTGATTATTTGGCAGGGTTTTGGCGTGTAACAGATAGCGGGGAATAAGTTATAGCGGTGTAGGAGAGAAGAATCGTGTGAAACTCGGACGTTGCTCGATTGTGGGCTGTTATGCGGGTTTTAATTGTTAAACTTGGGGATTGTTGAATTTTTGTTGCGCGGAGGTTTGAAAAGTTAAGTATTTGGAAGTTTGAGAATTTAAGGATTTGAAATTTTCGGGATTTAAGGATATGGAGAATTGGAGATTCGAAGGTTTTAGAATGTAAGGAATTGGGGTTTGAAGGTTTGGAGACGTGAAGAATTGTGAATTTGAATATTTGAGGATTTGAAGGTGTAAGGAATTGGGGATTTGATGGTTTGAAGACACGAAGAATTGTGAATTTGAATATTTGAGAATTTGAAGGTGTAAAGAATTGGGAATTTGAAGGTTTGAAGACGTGAAGACACGAAGACACGAAGAATTATGAATTTGAATACTTGAGGATTTGAAGATGTAAAGAATTGGGAATTTGAAGGTTTGAAGATGTGAAGACACGAAGACACGAAGAATTATGAATTTGAATACTTGATGATTTGAAGGTGTAAAGAATTGAGGATTTGATGGTTTGAAGACATGAATAATTATGAATTTGAATATTTGAGGATTTGAAGATTTAAAGATATAAAGAATTGGGGATTTGAGGATTTAAAGGTCTAAAGATATGAAGAATTAGAAATTTGAATATTAAGAAATTTAAAGATATAAAGAATTAGAAATTTGAATATTAAGAAATTTAAAGATATAAAGAATTAGAAATTTGAATATTAAGAAATTTAAAGATATAAAGAATTAGAAATTTGAATATTAAGAAATTTAAAGATATGAAGAATTAGAAATTTGAATATTAAGAAATTTAAAGATATAAAGAATTAGAAATTTGAATATTAAGAAATTTAAAGATATAAAGAATTAGAAATTTGAATATTAAGAAATTTAAAGATATAAAGAATTTGAAATTTGAAAACTTGAAGATAGAATATGTGAAGGTTTGAAGATTCGAAGTTTCGAAGGTTTCAACGCTTGAAGATTTAAACATTTGAAGGTTTGAAGACTAGAAGATTCGGAACTGTTTGACATGAAAACCTTAAAACTCAGAATTCAAAAATCCTAGAAATTTCCAATCTTCAAGAACGCGCTTTCACGATATTTTTCCAACAGTTTCTCATGCATTTATTCGATACTTCAGTATACAACATTGTACACCTTCAAATGCAAATTAATATCACATCGCGATGCTAATATCTTAATTTATTCCGTATATCTATAAATACCTACTTTCTCCGGTTTCTCATTAATCACGAGTTCTTTCTCTCGGCTCTGCCCTTTCTTCCGACATTTTCGCCGTGACTGAAGGTTTTCAGGAGCCTTAAAAGCGACCGTAGAACGAAAGGGTGGCACTTAGGTCATGGGTTGTCTCGAGTGGTGCTTCGTACGATGTAAAGTACGTTCCTTGTGCATGAAAATACCGGGCCAAGTACTGTTACTTGTTTCCCCTCAGAATTGGCTAATAGAAAAGGAAGAAGAATCTCAAAAATAGTTATAAAAATACCTTCACCTCCATCACTCATCCCTACACCCAAACAGAAAGGAACAAAAAATGTATATAGGATCTGAACCATGCAGTGATTGCACAAGAAGAAAATAAAAATACAAAAATACAATAATAAAATAATAATAATATTATCATTATTCATAATTTCTTTATTACAGTTACAGTGTCTGTGGTTGCTATAAAAATCTAAAAAATAGTTAAAAATGACCAGCTTTTAGGCAAAAGAGAGTCCGTTGTTTTAGTACCGTTAGTTAATTTTAATATTATTAATTTAATATTATCAATTCAATATTTATAATTGGCTTAAGACTTCTAAACCTTAGGCTTCAGGACACACACTCACGCTAAACAGAAAAATGAAACCATTCGACCGATGACGCTACGCACAAACGCTGCCGCTCATAAGTATGTGGACGCTTACCATGTTCATGAAATTTGTGATACATAATGTATATTTTCATCATTAGACAATATTTGTTGCCAAATTCTATTACGAATATGTATGTAATGTATTCTAATAGTGCTAAATTATCAATTTAGATATTTAATTTTCTTAAATGAATACAAGATACAACTTTTTTCAGGTAGTTATAAGAATTAAGCAAGTGTCCACATACTTTTGAGCGGCAGTGTACACCATAAAAAATCACGCACATTTGAACTGGTTAACAATTTCTAAAAAATGCTCTCGATCTTACGAAGAATGTTAAGATGTCGACACACGCTGATTTTTATGAAATTTTTCTTCTTATGAAAAGATCTCGATAAAATATTAAACACTTATTTATATTATATCAACCATCGATTGCTTCGAAGCGGTGATACCAGTCCTCGAAGTAGAGGAAAACACATTAGACAGCGTGTCTCCAAAACTTTTTTAATGTCGAATTCATGTTCACCCTCTATAGGCGGAATTTTGTTTGGTTATGAGAGAGAAATTAAAATTAATTATAGTTTCTCGGTTTAATTAAAAAATTGCTAAACAACTAGCTGTTGTAAATAGTCTGTCGAATCTACGTTAATCCTCTATAGGCGGAATTTTGTTTGGTTATGAGAAAGAAATTAAAATTAATTATAGACAAGTAAATAAAATCGAATTTAAAAAAACATAAATACACGAGTGCGTAACTTCCAAGTCGCATGGTGCTATGGAGGGTTAAATAATTAATTTGTTCAAAAAATCTATTGAGAGTTTACACATTTTTAGATATTTCAAAATTGTCGAAATGTCGCAAGTGTCATAAAAATCAGCGCCCATCAACGCCGTAACGTTCCTTGTTAGATCACCGATTTTACAAATGGCGGCCCTATCCTTAGCGCTACGCTCGCGAATATTCGGTAAAGAATATTCTATTGGGTTGTCCGGAAAGTTCGTGCCGATTTTCGGTAGGTGCCATTAGAACAGGTCTGAATATTTCGGAATTAATGAAAACAAATGACACGCGTACATATTCTAAAGAGTGACACTTGAGGCATCTTTAGATAAAAGTTTAGTTAGGATACATTCATTTTCATTAGTTTTATACGCTATTAACAGTAGAACCACCGACGATTAAAACAGACTTAATTGTACCAAAGAAAGAAAAGAATATTAGGGGTAATAATTCTTTGTGCATATTTTGTTTAAAAAATTATAGAAAATCCCTGAAAATACGCTACTGTAAATTTATAAAATTTCTGTGACAAATTACGAACCGGTCATTTTGACTGGCACGGTAGTTCTAGTGTTAAATATGGAAAAGTTTTTCGTCGAAAAACCTAAGAATTTTTGGAAGGATGTGATATACAAGTTACGCGAAAGATGGAGAAAAGTTATAGAACAAAATGGAACATAAATAATTTAATAAATGTATAAGGAAATTTAAATGTGTCGTGTTTGAATTTTCCTTAAAAATCGGCACCAACTTTCCGGACAACCCAATACATGCGCGAAACATGGAAAACATGGAACGGTCCATCGTCGAGACAACTGTGACACGGTCGTGTTTATCTGTCAACAAGTCATAAGGCATCGACATCGGTGAGAAATGCGGCTGCTGTTTGCAAATGATACGATGATAAAGATGCAAATTCGAACGCTGGTATACAGGCTGCACGCAAAGCAACGAGCTCTGTTGCATCTCTTGTGGCTTCATCCTGTGACCGGCTCATAAACTAACACATTTCGGTTTCCTTTGATCTGCTCGCGCAGGTCACTCGTTGTTCCCCTGCCTTTTGTAAACGTCGATATACCAGCGGAATCGCCGTCGGCTAATTGGATTTTGTAGTTACATGCAAATTTAATTACCATCGAAATTAATTACGTAATAAAATTCCGCGCGTCTGACGAAATCAAAGACGCGACCTATCCTTCGTATTTCCGCTCTCGTTGCTTCCAGGACTGGAGTGGGCTGTATTGTATGGAAAATATGGAACTAGATTAATTTTCTTTGATATTTATTCGTTTTGCAGCGCGTAAAAATGGGAAGAAATTTATAAAATTTTTAGCGAATACCAACACGTTGCTGACGGATAGCGAAATTTCTCGCGTTGCGTATTTGATGGCTTGAAAAAATTAAAATGGCGAACGAATGTATATTATTATATATTAGCGATGATTGTTTTAGCTCAAAATCTAAATTAACATCTGTGTTTAGGATATAGATATTTAGAGATATTTAGAGATTTAGGATAGATAAATAGCCGGACTTGCGTATTTTTGACGGCTAATTTATGATTTTTTTTTTTAGTTATCATTGTTAGTGCTATCTGTAGCAGAATATTATGATAGGATAAACTTGAACATTCTGAATAAACTACTGAGCTAATATG
>SMSQ01021549.1:0-10996 GCA_019453375.1 Ctenoplectra terminalis | reverse complement strand
AGAAGGGAAGTGAAGAAGAATGAATGTGAATTCATTCGTGTAAACTAATTTCTCACAGAATTGCATTTGCATACCAGAAGCAGTGGTACTGAATTTAAACACATAACGAACCGTAATGGAACTTTGAAAAAGATCAAACGACCAATGTATCTCTGCGAGCTACATAGTTACAGTTTGACTGTGAATATATATATGCGTAAAAATAAATTAAATTTTCTCTTCTTCTTTGTAAACGGTTTGAAGTTGCTGTTGCTGTTGCTCTTATAGCGTAGAATATAACAAGATAATGTAACAAGCGAATATAACAATGAGATGTAATAAGATGCACAGGAAAGTGATAACCTTGCATGAAAAATTGAGGTATTCGAAGAAGTATTGCACCTTGAAACCTACAGCTACGGCTGCCCGATATTTTAAAATAAATAAATTTATTGTAGGCGCAATAATAAGAATAAAAAAAGAAATACGTGAAACTGTCGCTTCATCTAATTTATTGTTAGTAAGGACAAAAAATTTGAATTTTTTAAATGATACGTCTCTATCATGCATGAAAATGCTCTTCTTATACATACAGGATTGTCATAAAAAATGTATCCCTATAGTTTCGATAGAAATTTTATAATAGTTTTAAATAGGAAATAGAGAATTTACAACCGGAGATTTTATTGCCAGCAAAGGATGGTTTGAGAAATTTAAAAATATATGTGAAGTCAAAAATATTAAAATAAGTAAGGAAGCAGCTTTTGCCGATAAAGAGGCAACACAGGAATGTACAAATATTTTCAAAAACATTATCGAAGAAAAAGGTTATTTGCTTGAACAAATTTTCGACGATGATGAAAGTGCCATGCTTTGGAAGAAATTAACACCTCGATTTAAGGCAGAGAAGAGACTAACTTCGTTATTATATGCATATGTAATTAAACATACAATTAAAAATAGCCTTGTTTACAAACTTGCTAACTCCGAGCTTTGAGAGAAAAAGATAAAAATCAATTGCTAGTTTTTTGATTTACATAATAAAAAGGCTTGTCGGACTAGAATTAGACCACTTTTCTTAACTGATTCTATAAATATTTCGTCCACGAAGAGAGAGAATATTTTACAAGTAAGAAACTTTTTTTTAAAGTTCTTTTATTACGCTCTTTTATTATTCTTTGATAATGCTTCTGGACATCTTGTATCTCATGAACTTATTACGGAAAGCGTCGAAGCAGTTTGCCGTCGAATATAACTTATAACTATTTGATCTAGCGATTGAATTAAATAAGAAACTTTAAAACTTACTACTGTTACGTTATGGACCTGCAACGAGACGCGCGCACTCGTTGTGTTCTTTCTGTGAAGAAAGAAAGACGAGAACTGTAAACTATTGCCAATTTAGTTTTAAAAAGGGGTATTTCTAATAAAGTTGTGAGTTCGGAAATACTTTAGTCTCATACGGACCCTATTCATAACATTACTTTAGGGTAACGAAGACTTTTATAAATAAATTGAGAATGAAATAATTAACTTTAAGATATATTACGTTCAAAAAAAGAAAAGAATAATAATAATTATGAAACGTGGTTACAATAATAACAAAATAGATGTTTATATAGAAGAAATAAGACGAATAAAAATAACATGCATACAACTATTCACATTTTATCAGTTTTGAAAATAGTATGAATTGGTTGTCACCAATTGTCATTGTCAATGGAAAACAATTATTCGAAATTCTTTCAAAAATAATTTCCAACAAGTGTAATCCCACAGTCGATAACCGACTCACTGGAACTTATTTGCCGAATTGTACATGAACTATTGTGTATTATACCGAAGAATAAAGGAGGGAACTCGCCAATTTTAACTATTAATATTTCAATCTTTTCCTTCAAACGAATTCTAAATATATCAATCTTATTACTTATATTCGTTTCTATACTGCTGTGCTGTAAAGAAATAGAAATATACGAATTCACTTACTTAAGTGAATTACTAAAAGAAAACTCTATGTTCAGTTTAACTATACTACCACGATTAATCTGAATTTTAAGAAAGTGAAAATATTAATTATAATAAAAGAAACGGAAAAATAACAAAAAGTATGTGTATATAAGTAATTAAAAAAAAAAAAAATTAAATTAAATTATTAACGCAAGAAGTTCCTCGTCAACTTTATCACTTTAAAGAAAATTCGACAATTCTAGCTCAAACCACCTCACGGTCCCTCGTGACACGCACCTCACCATTGTACGTCGAAGAGTGTCGCTGCTTCGTGCTTCCAGGGAGAATCAGAACGGACTTGGTCCGAAATTGTTTACATTGCATTGTTGTCACGCCTAATGAATTAGGCTGCGAGTTCGATGCGTGAAGGATCGTGACTCGCTAATTAGAGAAGTCGTAGGAGCGTGTATGTTCCTTCTTTGTCTAACTCTACTCTTCCCAGTTTGCCATCTCTATCTCTTCCTTTACTCTTATAGTTAAATTATTAGCCGTATCATTTTTAGCGCTACAATCTTATAAATTCTTATCAAGATTATAATAATATTATTTTCGACACAACTCATACTTTTACATTAATTGTGCAAATTTCTTATATGATAATTTATGGTTTCGGTTGAATCGTGGAATGGTTTACAAAATTTTGACAATCGTTTGTTAATTGATAGAATAATTCATGCAAATATATATCCTTTTTTAATTGAACGTTTGTAAGTAAAAAATTCCTTTTTAATTTTGACCGTGAGAATCGACTTTTCCCGTCGCATGATTCTCCCGTCTATCACCGGATGTTTAGTATAAATCCTGATATGAATTCAGATGAAATATTCTTGTTTATAGCTAACATAAATCAAATATCGAAGAGGCAGGCGTATTAACTATGCTTCTTATGGATTATACTAATCCAGTTACATAGACAAAATCCATCACGAATTACATAAAGTAATTATAAAAACGCCGGGACTGACTGACATGAAACAAAGACAATTTCCTTGCATAGAAAATATAGTACATGAAATTTTGCTATATCACTTAAAGAACGATAGGTTGTAACAAACACGTAGATTCGCTTTATGAGAGCCCGACGGGGAAAATTCCAGAATGCTTCAGCATTATCGATTTACATTTAACAATACATATGCGTCAAGTAACTCGATCAATTGCACCAAACAAATTGAGCATGGAACCACGCTGGTTCCATGGAAGGAATGCTTCTACTAAACAACTGATGCGTATTGCCAATATGATAAACTATTTACAAACATTGAAACCATTACCGCTTTCGATTAGGGAGTTCTCAGTACACTTCAGATATGAACAAGACAGTATTCCAAGTTTCGTATTGCAACCAATTATTTTTCTGTAAAAATCAATAAATTTGTAAGCTCAATGTCTCAAAAACTAATTGAAATCAGTCGTATATGTAGAAGGTTGATGAACTTGATCTTCATATTAATTTTGTGTAATTTTTATAAAGAAATTTTTTTCTGTATGCAATGTATTAGGAAATAAAGGACCGTTCAGAGTTATCGCAAACACCCTGTATGTATGTAGACGTATAAGTAATAACGTAAGTACTGTATGTATGTATGTAGTACAAATAATAGTATAATTAATTCATATCCAGGGTGGTCCACCTGAAATTAACACATTCAGTTTTGTTGTTACTATTAGTCACAGCGAGTAATGTTAGAATGGATGTAGTTATGATATTATTAACCCTCTATAGCCCGAATTTTGTCTGCTTATTGGAGAAAAAATTACAGTTTTACGGTTCATTACAGTTTTTTTTTTTCACTTTGATTTGAAAATGTTTAAACTAATAATTACTGTAGATGGATCGTGGTGTCACTACAGTAATGCAGTAATCAAATTTAGTAATGCAGTGATAACTAAATAAAATAAATTTTTTAAAGTATAGATACATCAGTTTGTAACTTTTAAGTCACACGATCCCATAGAGGGTTAACTGTTTTATAGATGAACAGATTAAGGACTTCTGAAGGTTATCTTTGATATTTTAAGTTGAATCAAATATTTTATAATGCATTACTCATTTGAAATGTAAACAGTTAGACACGATCACCCGATTTAACGCTTCTTGATTTGTTCTTATATGGTTATTTGAAGAACAACGTTCTTTGCAAAAGTTCCAATAATAATGCTTGATACGAAGGAATGTAACACAACTGATTGTAAGTCGTTAAATATTTCCCGATATGTTATACAATGTAAGACAATCGCTATTATATCGGTTTCAGAAATCTCAAGATGTAAATGATCGTTACATTGAATCCTTGTAAATAAAGCTACGAGTTAAACACTAATGATTTCTTAACAATATTCAAATTAAAATATCTCTACAATTAAGGATTTTTTGTCATAAGTGGCATTGTTTTTATTGTAGGAAATAACGAGCTGCATAGAGTAGTGAATTAAAAGATACATGATTCCATTTAAAAAATCAAAGATGACTTTCATAAGCCCTTGATGCGTCCACCGATGAAACAGTTAATAACATCAAAATATGCTCCTCTCGAAATCATTCAACATCCATCAAAATATTTCTCGCTGCGACTAATAATAACGATATGTGGTAATTTCAGATGGACCACCCTATATATATTTTTTATAACATATATTGTAACCCACGTGGATTGAAATATTTATTTTTTTAACAATTTATTGCAACAATTAAGTTATAAACTATAAAAAACAATCAAGCATTTAATCAGTCAAATTATACCATTCAAATCATTGCCAACCAACTCGTCAGCTGTCCTTATACGTATATCTTTTTTTCACCACTATTTCTCTTCCCGGTTTTGCACTCTTAATTTCGGTTATCTCCAAGGCCGGTGTTGAGTTTCGCGCTTCTAAATTTTCTCCGGACGGGTGACAATATTTTTATATTTTATATAATAAATAATATGTGTACTGTGAATAGTATACATTGAGAAAATATATATAAATGGGTGTATGTATATACTTCAATTTTTACGGGGGGAAGCTCCAATCGGTGTACGTAACCCCGGCGTTATTCGGAAGACCACTGTATAAACTTTGACGCCTAATTGTACGCGCTCATTATCTTATGGAAGCTATTATACTAATTATAAGTTATTTTATACTATACACCATGTATAGTTAAATTTGATTAAAATCTGCCTGATTAAATTTGGATGCCTCACCCCTACCATTTAGCATCTTAAGTTCAGCAAAACCTAAACATTAAAGAAAGCGAGTAGGTATAACGAGTGTATGCAAGACGCGACACTTGAAAAGAATACCCTGCACGTTACAATGAATTATCTGATGCTAACAATTTTTACTTCTACAATTTTCATTTTATCTTCATGAAAGTAGGATAAACGAATTGGTGAGGTTTTCTCTATGAGAACCTCGACATAAATAAAATTAGTTATGGTAATCAGTAGTATTTGATTTAAAATGGATAATTATTAAAATTATTTTAATCAATGTTGTATTTGGTTTCGTTTTCATTGGGAGAACTTTACCCATTCATTAATCATTTTTTCATAAAAACAGGATATTAGGAAAGTTAAATTTTTGTCATATTCATTGCAATCCACGCAGCAACCCTTTCAAGTGCCAAGTCTCAAACGTAGCTAGTTGACATATTGCATCTATCATACTTGCACTCATATTAATTATTTTTACTTGTCAAACTGTTTCAAAATCAATTCCTCGAATCAAAACGCTTCTTTGTCTACAACCACCTTCATACATAAACTCGACTTATTGTCAGTCAAATATTGTTGTGATCTGGTTGAGAGAGACGTTTGACATCGAACTCACTTGCAAAATAGTTTATTTCGGACGCTCGTTAGTTCAAACCTCGGATACAACTTTAATACTTTGTCGTAGACAATTCGAGAATGGTTTACCGTCGATGCCCAGATAGTAAGTAAGTGGTACAGAGAGCGTAGCTGTGACCCTTGCTTTTGGCTTCAGTTAGAAGGACTTTGGTTCTGTGTTCGGATTTGAAATGAGTAATTTGTTTTGCAGTGTGATCGCGGTTATCTGTTTCGACATGATTCGACGTGTATATTTAGGTTGGTCATCCAACAATATATGCCAACTGAGATATTTAAATGGGATCACTTAAGTATATCCACTGTTTACAAATAAATAATAGGGATTGTTTAAGACAAACTTTACCGTTTAACCGGGAGTGAGGAGTTAACTTGTCTTCGACACTTGATGAAAATGGCGCATCTAAACTTAAACTCGATGAATCATTTATTTTCTGTTATCGCAACGATCTTTGAGTTCTCCATTGTTTAGTAATCCTGTAAAGTACAAGTTATGAGGTTTCACATATGTACCGAGGACATGATGAGTTAACTTGTCATCATAAATTTTCTGTAATACGTGCAGAGTGCGATTTTGATAAACGATTTTCCCTGGTTAATAGGCGCTGTTTACAGGCACAGACAAAATGCGAAAAAGAATTTCATTTTTACTCCATTCCTTGTATCCACGAAAATTAAAAAAGTTACGTGGAAACTATATTAAATTGTTGGAGAATTTGAATTATTTTTATGATTTATTAATCTTCGGTAAGGAACATTTCGACATCTTGTTTTGATTAAAAATTATAGCTTCGCATGTGTTTCATAAAAGATTCATTTTAATTATCACCCCGTTTTTCCACTGGAAGCTAGTGAATGCACGAAAACTTGAAACGCATCTATGATAATTTTATAATATGAATTTTAAATAGGATTCTTTGTCCACGATGTATTAATTATTAAACTTTGAAAATGTGCTAAATTATAATTCTCGAAAACTGTTTTTTAACTACACTGTATAACCGGTGACGAGAATAATAAATGAATAAATCCTAAACCTCAATAGAACACTGATTATACGTTCACCAATCGTCCGTACTACTTTCGGCGTATCAGACTTTCCATTATTTCAGCAGCTATTTGCTGATCATAAACTATTCGAATACTTTAAAATCTGTGTTGAGTAATTTGTATTTCTACATTACTTAATTTACATACAGGGCGAGGAATTTAACTCGAGGAGTTCAATTTATCTGTAAATTACTTATTATTTTGACAAACTTGTGGAAGGCTTATAATGCGATCGCTGAATTGTTATTCTTAAAGGCTTTTCGATTACGAGTTCTAAAGTTGAAGCACAGACGAGGTCTTTGGTTTAGCTTTTAGAGGAACCAACCGGATGGATAAAAAGAGTCTCTAGAGGTAAAGGACTTGGTCTCACAGACCACCCTCATGCTGGAGTTATATTCGTGCGTGCTAAATAGCAATTTAGGTATTAAACCTATGGCGTCGCGTGGATCGGCAAATGGATGATTCGTAATATTTAGAACCCTTTGCGACCGTCTAACGCTTAATATTTAGTAATTTCAAGTGATCGTGAGAAAATTAAACGCCATTGCCAAAGCATCTGTCTACTAATCATAAAACCGTCGCTGTGCTTCTTTTCCAACGTGGTCAGAATTAGCAATGGCAGGGAGAAGCTGACCCTTTAAAGTGAGCGATTATTAAGAACTTAGAATAATCGTAGACAGCAGCAGAGAAAATATTCAGACTGAACGTGAAATAGATTTTTAAAAACTGTATTTTCCTTACTTTATAAAGAAAGTAGTTTTTCGGAAATCAGAATATTAATCAACACATCATATGAAAATTACTCGAAAACTCGAGCAATCTAAATGAATTAACCACAACTAAAAATAATTATTATGTAAAAAAATGTTTCAAACAGAAATTACATGGTATCAACAGGGACATATGACTAAGAGAATGGCTTGTTTCTCACTACTTTGTACTTTTATGAAAATATCAAAATCATCTTCAGTTTCTTTAAACAGAATGCCTAATATTTCTTCTCGAATTTCGATAAAAAATTAACTGCTGTATAAGATGATACTATATTAAATAAGATCTAAAGTACCTGGATGCAAGGTAGTAATTAAGGTAGAAAATTATTGTATAAGGTAGTATATTATCTTATATGTGTTTCTTGAAAATATCTATCTTTTGTTCAAAATGTTTTTTCATATTGACGAACAATTTAAAGTTGCCAAGTTAGATATCTTACCCTGTACACGTACACATGTATTAACTTTACGACTCCTGAGAGTTGAGCAGTTATCCAAAAATTGAGAGGTGTTCGGATTCTCATGCACTTATTTAAAAAAAAAAAAGTTGTGTTTTGAAGCAAGTTTTACAACATTTGAATGTGTTATGCTTAGTAATGCGGATAACACATGGTTTTGTGCTGAATTTATTATTATTTAGTATTCTACGTATACGCATGAGTTCTACATTTGTACCAATTTTGTTTAAGTTTGGACAAGTCGTTATATTTAATTATTTTATTTTTAGTCCTTGTTTCACGTTCATAACATTTTCCTTTTTTTTGTAATTCTGTGTCTTTTGTACTTTTTGTTTTTAATGGCTTTTCTGTTAAAATTTTTATGGCATGTATAATATATACATGCATATTCTTTTTTTGTAAACTCTGTAATATTTTAATTTATATATGTTGTTTTACATATATATAACAACAATGATTTCTGAATATTAAACTTAAAAGTGTATACAACAATACATAGTTTTGTGAAAATTATTTACACAATGGAAATAGTTCTAAGTACAAAGAGTGTAGACGAATAAGTATGATAAAAAAGGCCATAAACCAAATTGAGTTTGGCATATCATGGTATATCAACCGATAGGCCTATGAAAGAAAACTCTATTAAGTACAGTGGGTTCTAGTTATTTGGGACACATTGATTCTATTTTAATTGAGTACAGTATTTATTTAAATATTTATATAACAAATCAGAACCAAATGTTTAATATGTACATATATGTGTATAGATGTTCTTCATACGAGGCTTCCATTTCCATTTTTTGCGGATAATGGAGTCGGCGAAAAATTAAACTCATCGTAATTGCCGGTGCATCACTTTCAATGTACTCGTGATATCTTTCCATGTACAAAAAGTTACCGTCTCGATGTTCAAATCACACCCATAACATTTGCGCGTACACACACGCGCACGCACGCACGCACACAAACGCTAAATGAAACCGTTTCAAAAAGGAGTAACACGGAGAAACATGTGTTCCAAATAAGCGGAATGATGTCCCAATTAGGCGAAAATAACTAAGACTGGATTCTGTTTTTTGAACTTTGTCTTAAATAAACGGCTGCCCCGATTAACCGGTGGCCCAAATAAGGTGCAGTTTTATAAATAAATAATTTACAGTTCATGTCCTATTTCTTTTACATGTCTGCGAATTTTTAAAAATTAAAAAAGTTTAAAAATGCTAATTATATATTCAAATTATAAAGTTACCATCTTAATATTTTTACAGTTTTAGTGTCCTATGGTTATTAATGTATTATTTTTTCAGATTTTTTGAAATGAGGGTACGTAGCAAAAAAAAAAAGAAAAAAAATTGATATTTTCTACTTCTCCGTACGCAAAAAGGTGGCATGTTCATATTGATGTATCATGTATATCGAGATGTTTTGTTCATTAAATGAGTGTTATGTGTATTTATAATTACTTTTGCAGATTGTAAATGAGTCAATGAAATTAATAAATGATCCGGGTAAGCAATAATAGTACCATCTCGAAGTATATCTTACTTCTACTTGCCTTAGATAGTTTTTAAAATTTATTTTCCACAAACAATTATATTAGGAGATATCTAGTATAGATATCTAAATGCATAATAAATTATTGCAGCTACATGTGAAGAACATCCAACTGTACCGTTGTTGGTTGCACAGTTACGGAAATGCCGAAATAACAACCTATAGAGTTTTGTGTTTGGTGTCATCATTTTTAACATCTAATGAAACGAATTCCATCTCAGAATAAATCTACTTTAATTACTCTTTGGCGCCTTGGCGCAACCTTCTGTTAGACTTTTCATTCGTCATAACTCTTTAATTATGTAGAGTAACTAAAAACGTCTCAAACAAATGTTATTCAATTTTATAAGAGTTACATATCTTAATAAATAGAAATTAATATGGCATTCCATTTAAAAAAATTGATATGACCTTGAAATTCTTGAAAATCCTTTATCTACAAAAAAAAAAAAAAATGATTACCTGTATACTATGCATCTCTTTTTATCATACAATTTTTGTAAATAAAGTTTTATCGTATCTCTACAAATAATAGTAAAGTTATTGGGCCATCTTGTCTAGTAACCGCAGTCTAATAACTAAGAATGAAAAAAATGAATATATAAAGATTGGCTAATATTTCTTGTTTTTAACAAAATTTAACTATGAACTAAAATCTTAACTTCGAAAATAGTCTTTCTACATTCTATAGTCTTTCAATCGTATGAACAAAATGTTCTAACAATTGGATTTTATAAGAATACAATGTGAAGCACATGGAATACCTCAACAATTAAATATTTTCAATCATATTAATGACATCAAAGATTGGATTATATTAATTATAAGTAAACTGGATGTGTTTTAAAAGCGGTAAGGACTTTTTAAATTCAACGACATTTAATAGAATGAGATACATATTTTTAAATACGCATAATATTATCCATATTTTGGACGATCTTGATGTTCGATCACTACTCCGGGTTAATCAAGGTAGTAAAAAAAAGCAGTTATATCTTATTAATGTTATTTAATTTTAACGTTGTAATTCTAAGAAAATATTTACCTCAAACAAAATTATTTCGCTTTTGATAGTATCCGTCTTACGTTTTAAAATATGGTTTGTATTAAGAGTAGTTGAATGATATTTTCTCCGTTACAGTGTTGTAAAATAATGAAAGTAATTAACGAAATAAATGTTATTGAAAAGATAGAATTTATTTATTTCTATCTGCGATAACCATGATTGACCTTTAGAGATTATATGTAACAGTTAAGTTTGTTTGAATATGAAATACACTTATAAATATGATAAAAAATTCACACAACTATTGTAAGAATATTAGGTTATAAACAGGTA
>SMSQ01021548.1:0-10776 GCA_019453375.1 Ctenoplectra terminalis | reverse complement strand
ATATAAAATATAAGATACGTCACAAATTAGTTTTCTTTTTTTTTTTTGACACTTTCCATCGTCTTAGAAAGAAATATTGCAAACAAAAGTTAACCGGTACTTGATCGATAAGAAATTGCAAGAAAATTTCACTTCCATAAAAAAAATATAATTCACAGTGATGTTTTTGTAGATTATGTCAAGAGAAATTCAACGATTTTAATGTACCATGATTTTATGATGGATGGGAATAATATTTGAACAGTCTGCGTGAAGTTATCGCCATATTTGTATCGCGATGTAGTGCTGTGAAATTATCTTCCGTAATGTGCTGTATTATAATAAGTATTAATGTGACCGCGGCACATTCTCGCACGAAATCATGAATATGTACAGCGCGATACTTGTAAGATAGTCGCGGTGACTGATTGTTACAAAACGTTATGCTCATTACAGTAATGCACGGTTAACTTCGACTAAAGTGTGCATGGTTGAATGACAACGACTCATCCCCACTTTTCCTTCACCACTCAGTACCTCGAGCTTGACCAAGCATCTTAGTCGCTATATTTATTCTTTCGCTTTGTCGAGCTCCAACTAATTTCTCGAAAAAAGAAAAAAAGAAATAAAATGCTATACTGTACGCGAGAATTCTACTGTTGACTCCCGAATTTTGTGGAATTTAACCCTCTATTTTTGCCCGGATTTTGTCTGTTTATCAGAGAAAAAATTACGATTCATTACAGTTTTTCACTTTGATTCGAAAATTTTTAAACTAATAATTGTTATAGATGGATCGTGGTATAATTACAGTAATAAAATTTAATAGTACAGTGATAACTAAATGAAATAAATTTTTTTAAATATAGCCGTAAATTTTTTAACCGTGCATTACAGTAACAAAAATGTATTTCGTTGACATAGGTACACAATATGTTTATTTACAAAGTATATAAATATGAACAGCCAATTGCTTAGCAACAGCACTATTTACATCATGTTATATTTAGATAAAATTTAGAGATCTTCGAGAGCATTTATTTTTATATAGAACGCCTAACTTTTTCGTAGCGAAAGAGTTAAACGTTTTATAATTCAAAAATTAATTATATGCGGACTTATTCCTCACATCGTAATTCAACATCATAATTCTAACAGTGATGACTTTTAATTCAGATGTAGATTCAGATATTGATTCGATCGGTACGATATTTGATTTATTGTTAGTTCGATAATATTTGTGAAATTATCAAAAGTGGCAAGAAAAAGTGGGGACTGATTTGTGACGCACTGTGTATATTCCAAGAACTATAAATACGGTATAAGGTACTGATTTTTATGTTATTACGGAAGATATTCGATTAGAAACGAACTATAATTTTGGAAGAAAAACGAAGTTGATACGATACATTGAAAATAAAAGTAAATTGAGACTTAAAATCGAATGTTCTTTTTAAAAAGGATATTTTACCTTAACGTCTGCTGGGAATATCATAGCGTCATCGTGTCTAGCAACGATTGCTTGATTTTCAGGCGCGTATCCCAACAAAGAATTCCAACAGCCCACTGCATTTTGATCGATTAAATTGAAGAACTGGAGTCCATTCTCATCCATGACAGAAGCAGTACAGTGACCAAGTGGTCCTCTTTCGGGAAGAACCTGTTGACATTAATCACAATTAATTCTGTTTTTATAAAACAGTTATATTTTTGTGAAGGCAATTTATAATTATTTAAATTATAATATAGTAATAATGGAACCGATTTCAATACTTAAAATAAAATCATACATTTGATTTTGTAGAATCATATACGTATGATAATGAAAATTATTATAACAATGTATATTTTTATTTCGGTATCATTCGTAATGTAAAAGATTAAAAAGTTTGAAATTATTGAAACTTATGCGGTTCAAGTGTCAAGAGGATTTAATATTTTTATTGACTAATAATTATAATATATTTCAAGTTGTACAGTCGGCGAGATGTGTAATTTAACGTAAAATAAAAATTGTATAGCATTAGGTGCATATGAAATATTATTTTCTTAAATAATGCTTTTGATCAGGTTCGTTTGATTAAAATAATTTTACATGTCTTACATTATTCAATTATTTAACTAATTTTATTGCTTCAAATTTATAAAAATATTAGTACTAGAATAAAAATTTCTTCGAATACTGTTTTTACAATTTCTTTATCTTTAAGTAACCTGTAAAATTTCATTTCTGAGAAATGATATTTCATCCGTACGAAGTTGATACAATAAAACTGCCATGATCTAAAACAATTTTACTCTAAATTATTTTTTATCACAGCGAAGCAATTTTTGAAATACAAAATACCTAAGAAGGTATTCGCATTATAAATTAATCAGCAATCTTTTTAGAATCGACCGAGGCGAATCTGACCAAAATAAGAATTCAGTCAAAAGAAAGATTTTTAAGTGTAAAACAATTTTTTATCATTAACCCTGTGCACTCGACTGGCGCCGCTATGGGGATGTGCATAATTTTCTTCAGAGACTAAGTTTTGAATTAAATTCTGTATCTTCGTTAATTCAAACACTTCTTTTGTTTTAAAATAAACTAAATTAACTAAGTAAATACAAAATCGCAAACATTTGCAATTTTCTGTTTCCCTTTCCAAAAGAACACTAAGTTTTCACAGTAGTTCTTTGGAACTTAAAAAAGTTCACGAGTGCAAGGGGTTAATATTCAAATTAAATGGATATTAATTACGAATCTATAATAAAAAATTAACTTTTTTTAAAAATTTTTTACCATTACTTTTTCACTATTAAATAAATATAATTCGCCTCGGTCAACCCTACGTTTTTTTAGTATGTTGTGTTATTAACCGTTTGAGTCCCAAGGGGTATTGAAAAAACACTGTCGGAAAATCCCGAACAGCGCAACCGCGCTTTCTCTAAACGAGTACGAAAAGACCCAGGCGGCGCGATAGCGCTTGTCTTAATCCATTGCGAAGAAAAAAATTATAAGTGTTACTCTCCGTTTAAATTGTTGGTAACACAAAAAATATTTTTAATTCGTAATTCGTTATTTTATGAAATACATCTGTATTATTATATACGCGTACTGTAAGTTTATAAATATTTCAAGTTTTGTTCGATAAAAATTATTGACAAGATAACAATGAAATACAAAATGTTTTATCTGTATTATTTACATTTAAAAAGGGAGCTGTGCGATGTACGCGCGTCAGTAAATCTGAGCGCGCTACTTCGACAATTGGTGACTGCACCTTGAATTGTCCACAGCGCTCGAAATGTACTGGAATTTTTCGACACAAAATCTGAAGAGCGCGATCGCGCTGCTTGGGACTCAAACGGTTAAATCCATATTGAATAATGAATCAATCGGCAAGAATTATGTTATTGTAATATTATAATATTCCGATTATACGCTTACCTGAAATTCGTGATAACTATTTTGAGACAATTGTTCGTCCCTCAGTATTCTTGTGGAAACCGCAAATTCCCTTTTACTGCTGAGAGGATGGAAGAATAGTGTCCTATATCCGTTTAGGACGACCGGAGATAAGCTCATGCCGAAAATCCCTTCTTCACCCCATTGGAAATTCAGGCCACCGATATTGTAATCACCGGCTAGGGGATCCGGCATGAAATAGCTATGCTCGACTCGCCAAGATTTATTTTGTTCCCAGGAATAAACGATCAGTCCGTATCCTAACTCGTCCGACATGTAAGCGAAAGCGTCTTCGCAACCTTTTCCCAAATCGATGGCGATGTTGGCGATGAAAGTATTCTGTGGGGAATAATTTTAATCGAATTACACGAAACGCTATCCGATTGAACAACGATTGAAACAAATCATTGTTTCAATGCACCCATTAAAATAATGTGATCAATGTCCGTAAACCTAGTGTTAATTTCTTACAATTTTATGTTATACAGTTGTACATACCATATTAACATCTTCGGCTCTCAATCTGTACTGCCTCAAAATTTTATCTGTTGTTAAATCAAAGACATTCAGAGTGTAAGGGCACGCTTGTATCGTTGTGTTTCCAATTCCTATGGTACCCGTATCCAACACCCAAAGTCTGTCGCAAGCATCTGCGTGTATTCTGAAATAATAATATCAGCAATAAATCCCCTGACCAAATAAATTTTTATTTTTTAGTTATTTGTAAATTATTGGTAAATTATTGGTGAATTATTGGTGAATTATTGGTAAATTATAGGTAAATTATTGGTAAATTATTGGCAAATTATAGGTAAATTATTGGTGAATTATTGGTAAATTATTGGTGAATTATTGGTAAATGATTGGTAAATTATTAGTAAATTATTAGTAAATTATTAAATATTAGCAGCCTCCGTATCGGCTTCGCCCGAGATACTAGGGCAATCAATTCATGTTTATTAGAATTATCCTTTAACACATTGAGGATTGTGTATTAAACTTTATCCAAACTTACAGACAATTGTCCGCAGACAGTCTGTAGACCATATTTTACCTCCTATCTGCAGATTGTCTGCGGATACATGTCTATGAGCATAATTTTCTGTTTGGACGAGCCTTTACAAACCAAATTTTTTTTTCTCTATCCAAATGTTCATTGGTACCTATTTCTATCAAGAAATATGTACTTGTTTAATAAATTTTAATTTTTTGCAACTTGAAACGGCTTGAACTTTTGCAAATGAACGAAAAAGAATTTTTCTGTTACAGCAGATCAGAAACCCGTTATGTAACTTTTTTTTTTTTTCGTTTATTATACGAGGAAGAGCGAGAGAATTTTCTCACAGATTTGATACCTCATTAGTAAGAAGTAAATGTATTATTCAACCAAAAACCATGTGCCATATGAGGTAGGAAATACGATTAAGATCTAGTAGATTCTATAAGATTTTATCATCCGCTTCCCCCTTCTTCAAACCCAACCTATTCAAGCGTAGTCCATTGTACGTTATTCTGTTTCTTAAAAAATGAAGATAACAATTATTTACATTCAATTGGAAGTTACAAAACGAAATACAATTTATTATGTCGGTGTAAAATATTAAAATTAATTTAATTATTAAATATATTAGTTAAATTAAAATAGGAAATTAAATTTCTGTACGTTCAAACATTATACTGTTCGCGTCGTCCATAAATAATAACGTAATATATAAGGCATAGATATTTCTTTTCTTACACTTATTGTAACGTGTACTTTTTGCGAGAAAAGTGTATCAAATTGACACAAGGGTCGAATAAGAGTTTTTAAACACAGAATTTTTTATGTAATACATACCTGTAAGCTGTAGTAATTGCGCTACCACAGGCTCCAGCTTTATTTTGAACCCAATTCGGGTAAGGGGTAAGTTTTGGAGATCCACCCCGATTTGCATCAAGGGATATGTAGTTTAACGTCGCCGGAATTCCTGTAACATCAAAGTACTAAATGTAAATAATTTTCTTAACGAAACATCAGTTTCTTTTCACTGTTTTTTATACAGTATATATACAGTGGATTCCTGTTAATTGGGACTTCGATTAATCGAGACTCCGGTTTTAACCGCCATTTATTCGGGACAAATACTGAAGATCGGAAAAGAAACTGTTGTTTCCACTTCGTTTGTATGGAATACATCGCCGTTTTATTAGGACAGTTTAGGCTCGTCGTTGTACTTATAATTGCTTATAACTGTTCTTATAATTCCAAAGAAACAGAAAATTTTAATCCGCGATACAACATAGTTAATGATAAAAAGCATTCACAGGAGCATACGAAAAAATGTTAAACTCAAAATTCGTTAAAATTGATATATCACTTCCTTTCCGTGGACTTTTTACATTTGTCAGTTATTAAAATAAAAAAAATAAATAAATAAAATAAAATAAAATATTTCTTTTACTAAGGATATTATAAAAAAAATCTGAACTGTAGTAACAGTTTCAAAGCGAACTTTCTCAATTACGTGTAAATTATCTAAAACTGATCTTATATTACTAATCATTTCAATAAACTAAATTTACAATTTTAATTCTTAAATGAATGTCTTAAATGTAAATCGCCGATATATCATCCATGAATAAAACTGGTTGTTATTTTGCGAACCGACATGTAATTAAAAATATGTGACACTCCATCGCGATTAGGATATTATAAAAAGAATCTTAACTGTAGTAACAGTTTCAAAGGGAAATTTCTCAATTACATGTAAATTATCTAAGACTGATCTTATACTACTAATCATTTCAATAAACTAAATTTACAATTTTAATTCTTAAATGAATGTCGCATAGAAAATGATTTAAATACTGAAAATCGCCGATATATCATCCGTGAATAAAACTGGTTGTTATTTCGCGAACAGACATGTAATAAAAATATGTGACACTCCATCACGATTCATAAAATCGCGTGACTGACAAGCCACTGAACAGTTGACACGCAGCATTCCTCGCCTTTCAAATTTATCGGACAACATCTAGCATACCTGACACTGTCGCAAAAATTTTGTAAGCTAGATTGTCAAGCGGTATCCCTCAAAGGTTAAACAATCGAAAGTAGCATGATAATGACACGAACTTTTTTCACATGTCACCTTTGCGTGACAGACTTGTACGACCGTAGTATTGCAACATTGCTTCCGATATCGCGAACCTGCGAAACGTGTCGCGACACATTTTTAAGAAAGCTTTGAATTTTTGAGATCACAATCGCGCTCAGTTGACCTGTGTCAACCGTATGAAAATTCCATTTTTGTCTGAGAAAAACAAGGCGGTTCGCGTCTCGTTTTAAAACATGAATGGAACCTTCCCTTCCTTTCCCTTCTTCCCTTAATATTTCATATCCTCCGTCTGACGTTTCAAATGAACCTGACATCAGAAGAAAGAACGAACCAAACAAAGCAGTGGATGCATAAAAAACTTGCCCTAAAAACAATACCGACTACGGTGGGCTTTGACGCGTTTACCGAACTTTCAGAGGACCGACAAGAAGGCTAGGATGGAGAGTAATTGTAAATGAGAAACAGCGGGAACGAGATCGGAAAGAATGGAGGAAGATGAAGAACGAAAGGAATACCGAAGATTGATGAGAGGAAAGGAAAAGGAAGTGTTTATTGAATAAAAGAAAAATAAAATAAACGAATATGATGGAACTGAAGTCAATATATTAGGTTGCTGTAAAAATTCTGTCCGCTGCAAAATATACCGAACAACATTTTTACGATTTTTTGAAACGTATCATACTCTTTTTGAACCGTGCAATATTCCACTGTTACTTATAAGAATTTTTTTTAATTTATGTATTTATATTTTTTGAGTCTTGCACATTCTTTACCGCTGTATTGTTAATACTTTTATTACTACACCATTGGTCTGGTATGAAGTAAGTTATTTATAGTATTGGTTCCTAATTTTTCGATCAAGCTGCGAAATCGTAATCGTATATAGCTTTCTTTTCACGAGAAACCAAAATTGTGATTACAGCGGGTTAAAGAAAGAGTATATTATGTAGCCTGTATTACTAGAAATTTTAAACGCTCTTAAAAATCTTTCTGAACTCCTGAACAACGATAAAGTAACAACAATATTTTTCTCTAATTTTTCAAGCACTCTTGTGAATTAAAAAAATTATTGCAGCTCTTAGGGTAGACCGAGGCGAATCGGATAAAAATAATTCAGTCGAAACAAAGATCTTTAAGTTTAAAAAGATTTTTTGTTATTTATATTCGAATTAAGTGGGTGTTAATTAGGAATTTGTAATAAAAGGTTAACTTTTCAAATTTTAACTATTCTTTCACCATCGAAAAAAAATTATTCTATTCGCCACGGTTTATCGTGCATTAAGATATCGAAGGACAGAACTTACGCAGAAACTTAATATTTCTTGAAACGGGTTCAAACTGAATAAAAGAGAAAAATTAAGAAATAAAAAAATGATCAATGTGATCTTACGAAGCAGAAGGGTTAAAGACCGAAGTATGAAAAATTGTGCACGGTGTGCCGACGATATTGTCGACTTTTTATTTTATACACAATGGGCTGGCGCGCGCCAACGTGTATAATAAACATAAAGTACCAAGAGCAAGGAAAGAAGTGGAAAATAAAAGAGCACAGAAGTGAATAAGCCCATTCACCCTTGGTTCCCTTCCAGGCCACGGTGTTAGGGGAAGGATTTTGGTTGAAGTGGAGGCGGAGGACGACTGAGACACAGAAATGTCCCATTGAAATCGCTTACACGGTTTTCGGCACTTTTTGTCGCGAACCGGAAGTCGGCCAGACGAGATTTCGAGGCGTCCACTGCTCCCAGTGATCTTCTGTGCATTGTGTTTATGGTTGCTTCCGGTTCCTGACACGAGACATTCGTCTAGATTTTCACACTGTAGCTCTTTATCGAGCAACTTTATCTTTCAACGATTTTCCTGACACTAATTGCGTTAGATAAACGTAAACATGGTACACGTGCATTTATGTTTGCGTTTCTCTAACCTATCTTCATCATTAACTGCGATTGTATTTGTTCGAAGAGATTCGGTATTTCTTAATTCTCACTATCGGTAGGGTAAGTTGTGTGCGGAGATCGTAAGTTGGCGAGCAACAAGAAACTGAACGGTACTCCAAGGAGCTTTGCCTTCATAGGAGTAAAATTTGTGTATTTTTAAATTTTGTAAAAAATTGTAATGTATATTTTTAAATTTTGTAAAAGATTGTAACGTATATTTTTGAATTTTGTAAAAGATTGTAACGTATATTTTTAAATTTTGTAAAAAATTGTAACGTATATTTTTAAATTTTGTAAAAAATTGTAACGTATATTTTTAAATTTTGTAAAAAATTGTAATGTATATTTTTAAATTTTGTAAAAAAATTGAAGTAGGGGAGATCAGTGCTAGCTGACTAATTTCCGACTGTGAGGTTTGCTGACTTAGTACTCTCATTAATCTGAACAAATAAAAAATTACAGTTTAGACTCAATTAACACGTTCCGTGCCAGACTGATTTTTAGACACTTTTCATTCAGGCTGATTAAATAATTTTGCGTTTAACGCATGCTTTACAATCTGTACAAAAATACAAAGACTGTAATTATGAAGAAAAGAGTGTACAGTTTACAAAGTTTACAGGGTTTACAAAATTCTTTGTTTTACAATGAAGATTCCAAATGGCTTCAACGGAAAGTTGGCACGGAACGTGTTAAAGCGATTTTCAAAATTATTTTTGTATATTTAAGTAAACGTATAAACTTTTATGAAAATAGTCAATATAATATCAGTGGCTTATTCATAAAAATTGGATGTGTTAAAAATTAGTCAACTACACGCGGTTTCTTCTACTACAATAAGTCTTAGACCTATCAGTCCATAGGTATTATCATTATATGTGAAACTATTCTATTTAATCCCTCGACGTCGAATGTAGTAACAGAAAAATTACAGGTAGAGCTCGAATTCACAATCCTAATTGTGTGATTAATAAAAGTACAATAATTTGTATTTTATTTGATCTGATTATCTGATTTTTATTTTCGATCGTTAAGTTATGAAATCTATCAGATAAGTAATTTATGTTATTACGAGCTACGGAGCTCGGCGTCGAGAGATTGACGGTATATCTTACTGTCTAGAATAATGCCAATTAATTAAGCACTGTGAAAATGTTTCTAAAAAAATATCGAATTTTATAAATTATAAATTATTTGTTCGACTTACCATTACGCCATCTTGGCACGGTGACAAACAGCTTGTTCCTCCAAATTTCTATACCAACAGGCAGAGCATTCTCTGGAATAAATTCTCCTTTCATCATCGCCATTTGTCTGCTCGCTTCGTCTGGATAGGCGAAGTCCAATGCTTTCCAGAAAAATCTCTCTAACAGAGGAGCTTGTCCGAACTGCGTACCCCATCTTTGAATTCCACCAACACTTTCTCTTCCGAAGTAAATTAAACTCACGAAAAGAATTTCGCGAAACATGTCTGTATTTTCGAACGTTAACCTCTCGGCCTGTTTGAACCTTTAAAATAAAACGAAATTTCGATAATATTTGTAAACGTCAACCTTATGTCGTATTCAAATTTCCAAAAGAAAAAAAGAAAATTATCGCACAGTTTTTAACATTTACAAATGTTACGTTTAATTTTTAAGTCAAAAGTTTTGGTTAGAATTTATGTTCAGACGATTAGATTTTAACTAAAGTGTATTTGTCAGAAAAGAATGATTGAAAAAGATTGTATGAATTATCGCAAACATTAATAACTGTTTGTAGCCAGTCATATTTTTATTTCACTGTTTATACGATTTGTAGCTATTAATCATCTTATATGAGTTCAGAATAATTCATGATACGAGTGAAATGTAAACAACTGATGATACAAGTAGTTAAAATTGAATACTTTGAAACTGATATCTAGATTACGGATTTTTATGCAAATTCATGTTTTTCGGAATATATTAAAGAAACTAGAACTTCGATAGAAAATTATTTTATCCACCAGCTATTATGAAAAGCATTATAATTTGGATATTTTTTTTTATATAACATTTATTCTATGCAAGTTCGCAACTCTAAGTTTCCTATGAATGCATAAACATCCGTAGTTCACTCGTATCTCTTTCTACTGCTCGTTACTTGTTTCCGTGTTTGGAAGCAGTTTTAAACTGACTTTTATCAGCACCATTATTTCACTAACCGAAGCTCTTACTTTCATGCAATTGATACCGAGATGAATAATTCAGATAAATGATATAAAAAGTAGTACAAACATGAGTTACTTGTGAAAGGTGCGTGTGGGAAATGACTGGGAAAAGTTTTG
>SMSQ01021545.1:0-12057 GCA_019453375.1 Ctenoplectra terminalis | reverse complement strand
TAGAACTAATAATATTTATTAATAATTCGAGGATAGAGCGAATCTCTTTCTTAATTAGATATTAATTCGGAACCCTTTCCGCATTAGGCAACTTTCCTCCGAAATATATTTATTTGCACAGTTGGTCATTTTTACCACTTCGGTAGTTTTAGTGTTAAAGCAATTGAATACCACGACGACGGTAGCAATTATGCTGTTTGGAATAGCCGATCGTAAACGAGGCAGGTTTATGAGTTCACCGATATTTATAATAAGATCGTTTAACTAAAAGTTAACTTGTTTAGAGCAATTCTGCGGTGGTAGATCGGAATTTGTTATTATATTTCATGCATCGAGAGTTTCTCAGGTACCGTGAGATTGTGGCTTCGGACCAAANTGGATTATTGTTATCGATGGTTTCTTGTGATGTTTTTACGATAAGATCAGATAGACATGCGTTGCAAAAATACAAAAGGTGCGTGGCAAGAATGAATTCCTATGAATTCGTTTTGATGACGCCCGCTACACGGTAAGACTTTGGCCACAAAGTGCCCGTGCAAGATGTGTTAACGCTAGAACTAATAATATTTATTAATAATTCGAGGATAGAGCGAATCTCTTTCTTAATTAGATATTAATTCGGAACCCTTTCCGCATTAGGCAACTTTCCTCCGAAATATATTTATTTGCACAGTTGGTCATTTTTACCACTTCGGTAGTTTTAGTGTTAAAGCAATTGAATACCACGACGACGGTAGCAATTATGCTGTTTGGAATAGCCGATCGTAAACGAGGCAGGTTTATGAGTTCACCGATATTTATAATAAGATCGTTTAACTAAAAGTTAACTTGTTTAGAGCAATTCTGCGGTGGTAGATCGGAATTTGTTATTATATTTCATGCATCGAGAGTTTCTCAGATACCGTGAGATTGTGGCTTCGGACCAAAACTGTTTCATAGTTGTGCGAGCATGAAATTAATGCAGCAGTGTGCGATAATGTACACGAAGGAGGTGTTGTATGGTGTACCAAGTGCATGCATTATCAAGACTGTAATTCTGGATCGACAGAAATTGTTGATTTTTCGTGTCAAAGTTCTCCGATTAATTTTCAATCTTGTGTTATCTATTATATTTTATCCTTTATGTAATATGCGGTGTCAATGTTCGTGTGCTTCTTTTTTATTTAAGGAATTAATTAAATCGGTAATTGGTAAACAATTCTATTTCTTGTTTCTTTTGTTTCATAATTCATTTATCGTCACGAACGGTAAAGAATATTATTCTAAATTCAGAAAGTTTCATGGCGTGAAAATTTGAAGATTTAAAAATTAAAAAGTTTAAAAATTTGAAAATTAAAATATTTTTAAATCAAAGGAATTGACAACATAGAAAATAATTATTTATCTCATTTCCTCCATCCGTTGTCTCGTTTATGATTCCACAAGATATTTTAATTACATCGGAGCTTAGTAAAGAATATCGTTCTAAAGTCACAGAGACTAGAGACTTTTTAAAACGTGTCTCGCGAATATTGCCCAAGATAAAACGCTCGTTTAGCTTCAACGGTTTCGTAATATCGCGACGAACAATTAATTGTCAGCTTGTTCTACGCCGAATTCCTTTTTTTCCCCTGCGTGTTGCAACCGTGTGGGACACGGTTCAGGTAAAAGCTTGTTCACAAGCCAACAATGCGTTCTGTTCGAATTGTTGCTCAATGTGGTCGTCATAATGGCGTACCGCGATTATTATGCAATTGCACGACGCTGGAATAGCAAATAAACTGCGATCGGTCGCTTAAAAATAAGATCGTTACGAAACACGCTCTCCTAGGTCGAGTGGTGTATTTTATAGCATTTTCCGGATTTTATTCTCGATTTGTAAATTCTCTCCGCATTGAAAAAAAAGAATTTAATTCCTGGAAAAAAAAAAAATAGGTTATTATTAGATATTGCTCGAGTTTGAACGAATACTTGAAAAATCAATTAGGGTGAAACACTTGATTCAATAAAGGATTGTACCAATTACGTGACTCATCGATTGCGTATGTCGTTAAACGATTTCGTCCATGGCAATCTCACTTCCTCGATGATACATTATCAGAAGAATAATATTCATTACACGAAATTTTCTTGGTATGCAATGTTTAGAGAGTTGTATCGTAAAGAGAACTTATCGCATATTTTATCGTGGCATATCCAGTTATTAGCTATACGGTATTCGTTCCGTCTTAAATTTACCAGGAATTTATGACTCGCGATTTAAATTTCAAAACACGAATGTAAATTTTAGATATTCTATCGTTGACGTAACTTTTTTGCTATAATTCTTTCTTAATTATTTTATTACAATCTTCATTGCGTTTGCATCGTTAAAAATTCTACGAGTCAAGGACCATTGTTCCTTTTTTTTTCTTCTTTTCTTTTTCATTATTATCTCGCGTACAAGAGAAGCACCGGAAGTAACCGGAGCGAGTGTTGAACCGCGAATGAAAAGTGCGTCAAGTTTGAAAGTGAATCATTACACGAGTCGTTCGTAACGAACGCTAAATGGCACGATAATTGCAACCTTGTAATTTCCATACAAATGGAGCATGTCATAGAACGCGGTTGAATACTCGGTCGATGGTCGACATCACAATGTAATTGTTTTCACGTGTTTTATGGGTACCGGTCAAGGTAAAAGACTGTGAAACGATCGACGACCATCTGTAATTATAATATAATCGCGATTTTGCATTTATATGAAGAATACAGCGGAATTCATATTGTATGTGGGAAATTTTAATTATTCTTTTATGAAATTATTGCCATTTATTAAGTAATAAGTGTACACTAGAAAATAAAGAATATTATACTATTTATAAAAAAATAGGATTTATATGATAAAAGAATGACAAATTTTTACGTCAGTACATTGTTTAAACATAACTGAAGTAGCTGTTAATCAATACTGAATTAATTTAAAAGTCGTTTATATCTCTTCAGTATTTAAATCTCGTTTTGTTCGAAATAAATTTTTTTCCCCTATACTTTTCGTGTATTTTTCTTATTTGACTACAATTGTCTAGCAACATGGAAAGCTGGTTTGTTCGAGCTTATTATTTCTCGTCAACGCACGTTGTATCTTGTAAAACTTAAAATACAGGGTCATTTGTGCTCGTCCGACATAGAGAAGAGAGATTTCTCCCGTTTTGCATTCAGGGTAATTTCGTGGTGCACAATGTTTCTCCTGTTTCTGCGTGCAGCGATGGAAAAATGCGGTCATAACTTGCGCGAAGAATTTGTTGCCTATGAATGCGCTCTTTATAACGAGAAAATATATCAGTCCAAAGCTTCAGGAAACGCAAATCAGCCTGGCGATTTTTCCTGTCGACACTCTCGCCTTGAATCTTGAATTGATTCCTCGTTTCGTCGAACAAGTCACGCGGTGATATTTATATAATGGAATTCTGTTTGTACAGGGTATATTGTTTCCGTTGATGGAACGCGAATGATCGGTGCTGTCGTTTTATAAATACGGTAGATCGATTACGAACGATCGATGATTTCCATTTGTGATAGATACAGATAGATGCAGAGGCAAGAAATAATCAACGTTGACCAGTGTCGATGCTTTTTAGGTTCTTCGGACTTTTGTTTAGCTTACTGGGTCGTTCGGTTGTAACAATGACACGTTCATGAATAATAAGCAACGATGAGCAAGCGGTGATGATATTTATACGGAGCAAAGTTCGTCTTTCTCGAAACGGTTCTGGATTATTCGAGAAAAAGAATAATTTAAAATTTATTTCGAGTGTTTCTTATTTTGTTTCAATTTTTTTCTTTAATTTCTTTAATTTCTTTAATTTCTTCCAATTTCATCGAATATATTTCAATTTTTTTCTCCAGTTCATACAATAGTAGAATTCTTTTTTTTTTCTAATTTAATTAATTACAAAATATTTTAGCATTCAGTTTTATTCGAATGTCCAGTTAACGTTGCTCCGTTTAATTTAATAAATTGATTCGGCTCGTGGAAAATACGTTTCAAAGTTGCCAGACGTAGATATAGTCGTGCGTTATTAATTCCACTCGCGGGGAGCATCAAAATGCTTTTTCCAGGCTCCTTTTTCTCACATAAATAGAGGCGGTGAACGCGTGCGTTCATAGTGCTTCGTTTGTATGCACACGCGTCCTTTGCCGGTTCGGTTCCCACGCTTAGCTCCTTATTACGCCTGTATTTATAATTAATCCTTCCTCTGGCGAGGTTCCAGACACCCAAGTGCCGAGATAAGGCGCCAACGAAACGAGCTTCCTTTAACGAACTGAACGTGCGATCAAAAAACGAGCACGTTTATTTATCGATCCGATTTTCATGAATAAATCAATGGTTAATCGTCGAGCGCTAGTTATTACGAAATCGATTAATAATTCGAAGAGCGATCGAATTAACGCTTTAACGAAGATCGAGAAGAATATTTAACGATTGCTCCGATATGTATTCCCTTGTGGTCGTATCCGACCAGTTCGATAAAATATGTATTGATTTTCGCAAGAAGGTAGATGTTTGCGGAGAAGTACCCACGCGAATATTTCGTACGATTCGAATGCCGGGAATATCGTTTTGTTCGGTGGCTTAGGAGAATACGAAATGGAAATCGACAGGAAATGTACGAAGGATGATTCATGTGATGTGATCGAGGCGAGCGTTTTTGGCGTTTGGAAGGGTCAGGTAGAATTAACAGGCGTGTACGATGGATATTTGGTTATTTGTGCGATAAAAAGAAAATTAGAAAATTTTCATTCGCTTTCTTTGTTCGTAAGAACAATTTTTCTATAACGTACATTGTTTCGCACGCTGTACTTCTGTCTCGAAAAATGCACCCCGTACACGTTCGATCGGACGAGCGGATATTCTCATCCTGTAGCATCGTTTACAAGGACTCTCAAGATCAACACAGATTTCCTACCGGCTTTAAGTTACACACAAGCTCCGAGTTTTCGCAGAACTTGCTCCTATATGCAAACGATTTTACGGCGAAGAAAAACAGAGTTCGTTCGGGTACCGCTTCATTTGTTCAAACATTCTAGGAACTACATACAAATAATTCACCCGAAAATATTAACCGAAGCTGTCGGTAAACCATGTACTTTCTCAATGTTAATATATTTTCTTTTAAGCTGTCCTCTTTCAAAATTTAAGCGAAACTTACCATTTTTCAACTTTTCATTTTCCATCTTTCAATTTTCCATCTTTCGAGTCTCCAAATTTCTAACTATATCCACCGTCACAAAACTTGTTTCCAGTTTCTCGGTACATATCTCGAATTCTCCTAAGTTCGGAACGATAACAGTACCATTAGGCCAGTCATCCGCGAGAGAGTCGTTTCTCCAATTTGATAAGTCTCGGAGCACTCATCTTTAAACGCATCTTGTGGATAAATATGGTGTCTCGAAATTGATGAGTCAGAGGGCGGATATATCTTCTTACGAGGGAACTCTTAGTCCCCCTGGTTAATAAGTTTGGTCGAGTTACCGATCTGCGAGAATGACAGTGTCGTGTGACACTGCTGCTCGGCTCAATCTGTCAATCGGTGGTTTTGCGTTTCGCTCAGCAGCTTAGCTAATCGATATACGATGCTCGAAGGCCGATCAGGATAGAAACGTTAACACGTTCGTGCTCACCGATCGGTGACTGGACTTGTTATAATTAAACCGTGCTAATGAGACTGCGTAAAATGAAGTCGTACATGCCCAGCTTGATCCTCTTAATTGGTCGCCAAAGTCATTTTCATTGGTATAATAGTAATTCTCGATGATTTGCAAGTGGCTTCTCGACTTCTTTCGCGTGGTTTTTGCGAGTTAAGTGTCTGGGGATATTTCTCTCTCGAGTTTATTTTAGTCGGATAAATTTAATCAAAGGATAATTAAAATGTCAGAAATGGAACAAGTATTTAGCATACAGCGGCTACAAAAAGTATTTATTTTTATATTTATGTACTGGTTAATTAGCCTTAACTATGTTAAATTTCTCTATCATTTAATAGGAATTTATGCCATTATTAGACTGCAGATTTTTATGCATTTATAAGAAATTCAAAGGTGAAAAATTGCACAAGACGCGAATAATTTATAATTTTTGGTAGGAGAAATAATTCTCTTCAAAGTTCTACTTTTTTCCGATATATTCTAGCAATCACGAATCCATATAGAAATCCGAAGTCTGGTAATTAGAAAAATTTTTAGAAAGGAAATATAAGACTCGATTAAGAAACGTCTGGTTTGAAAAACATGGGTAGTTTCGTTTTATAGCCACTGTACATGTAATTAAGATTTTTTTTTTCCAGCGTATTATATAGCATGAAACGTTTCAATTAGTTATCTCCGTATTTGGACAAATGATCTACTTGTCTTGAACAGTATCTCAAGTTAACTTGCACGGTTGAGCTAAGAATAAAAAAAAAACACTTTCGTATTATCACCGATCTCACGGTACTCGAGGCGCGGAGTCGTTTAAGTCCCACTTCGGGGCCGAGATTTTTTCAAATTCCAAAGTCGAGGGGACCGAGTCGCGTGTTTTCTCGAAACAACCAGGCTGGCGTGTTCACGCGAGACAAAAATATCCTCGAGTGAAAATATGCCCAACCGGAATGTCCGTGAAACCGTTAATCCTCTCAGGCTGCGTACGGTTCTCGATGTAAATTCTACCGTGTGGCGGAGCTTTGCCTTTTAATTAATACGAGAATCGACGAACAATGGTGCAAAAAAACTGACTTGGTGGATTCCTCGGGTCGGGTTCAGCCTTCGAAGAAACGCGAACGGATGGATAACCGAGACGGTCTATATCCTGGGAACTTCCTTAACGCTGCGCGGACTGCTCGTCATCCGGTGGTTTTACCATTTCCTTGTGATAATTATCGAAGCTGCCAATGTCGAAAAGGGAAACATGGCTCGGCACGATTTCCAATTTCTCGGATGGAAACTGCTTGTTCCTCGACACACGATTCCACTTTTTCTTTTTCTATTTGTTTTCTTTTGTTTTTATCTATAATGTATTTATCTAAATGCTTAAACTTGTATAGTTTAATTTTCACAAATAGTAACAAGGTGGGTCTCGATTAGTGTGAATAATAAATCTTAATAATTAATCGCGTTATTCGAATGCTTGAAACACAAAAACTAATATGTTTTTTTATTAAATTATGATGCTTTTTCATATCTTCGTATATCTTCGGTGATAAGTCCGCGGTACTTTGTCCGAGTCTCTGTTAACTTTTATTTAAGTTAAACCCAAACATGGAATCTCGCATTAACTGAATTTTTGTTCGCATTAAATTGTGACTTGGTATTTTATAATTCGCATAGAATATCGCAAATTTTGAACTCCCATTAATCGAAACCTATCGTGCTATGTTCCCTTACCGTTCGAATAAAATGGCGGCTATATATGGTCGCGTTAAGATGGCCGAAGTCTTGTCAGCTGAGTCAACAGTGCATAGAGCCAAGCATGTGTGTTCTGGCTTTTATACAAAATAATTTCGTGTCTGAATTTAGTATGGTAGCATGTTAAGTGCAGATAGGGACAGAAATGATGCAGTCTGTATAAGAAATATAGAACAGGGTACAGTGGATGACCACAGGAAACGAGATCCGTCGAGAGAGTAGTTTCAGCGTCTGCATCTCGTGACAACTTTCAGATCACCATATCTGTGAAACATTATACTCCTTTCTATGGTTCGAGACTATTTGCAGTGAATGTTGATAAATTGTTTTGCAGCACATCCGCTGCTTCGTTACTCGTATCACTTTTATCGCCGTAGAATTTCAACGAATTTCTTTCGATAATTTTTTTTTTTTTTTTACCAAGTGATTTTTTATCAGTGTACATAGCAGATCTCACGATGTGTTCGATGTAAGTTTAAAAGGTAAACTGTAACTTAAAAGGCGAAACGATGTTCCTTTCGAGTTGATGCGTATGTACGGCTAGCCTCACAAGGGGCATCGCTTAAGTGTAACACGTCGATTTTAATGAAATTTACATGTAAGATAGTGTTGAAAAAAAATATTTTACAAGTATTTTTTTTATCCGGAATCATCCTAATTTTGAAGGCTGTTTTCACTCTCTAAGTATAGATGATTGCGAATAAAAAAAAAATGTCGAGTATTCTTTAAACACTATATCGTATCATTGAGTGAATTTTGTGTATAATTATCGAATTATTTTATAATAATTTATAACACATTTTAAATAAAACAGAAGGCATAGAAAAAAGAAGTTGTGTTTTAAAATAACATTATTATCTAAGCTGGTCGGATATTTTTGTGACCAACTGTATCTACTTGTTAAATTTCTTGTTTATTTTTTATCGTAAATGAAAATATTGGGTCGTTGAAGTGACACATGGAACTGGCCGGAAAGCGGAGATTGATAGCATTAAAAATAAAGTTGAATTGTAAAAAACGAGCAACGTTATCTGTAACCTTCTGTGTCGGTGTTGGTGACATGAATTATACTAAAGATGATCGTGACACTCTCGACCTATCGGTGTTCTGACTCATTTATTTTAATTCACGCGATCGATTCGGTATGCAACGCTAGCAATCGAGACTTACGCTCTGATTCTTTCCGTCTAACATATTTTCGACTGCTTGCAAAAAATGTCGGCCAATATATCTGTCTCGTTGATGGATTATAAATATATCTCTTCCGATGATTTGTAACTATTTGTGACCGAAAAGTAGCAACCACGGAACGAGTTTCTTGGGTAAAATTGGAAGAAGTATGAAACGTTACAGTTTTAAAACTGCAGTCTATTCAATGATAATAGCAATAACGATAATGACTTTATTACATATCGCAGAACAATATGATTCGAAATTTATGCGAGGAGCGAGATCAGCTTATGAATTCTATCAGATCTAATTTACCCATAAAATAAGCTAACAAGGAGGAACAGAAAAGAAGTATAAATAAAGTAATAAGAATACGATAAAATTAAAATATTTGATTATTAACAATCGGTGCACCTCGTACTATTTATAAATTCTAATCACCATCGTGATGTTAAAATTACACACGGGTATTAACACACAGATGCGTATAATTAATTACGAACTTTTATTCCACGAAGGATGTGAATCGTAAATACTAATTACACCGAAGAATGCTCGGACTAATAACTTCTTCGAAGTATGTAGCTACTTTCCAAAAGTATTATTCACCAACATACTCAGATTTTTTCCACGAATTTCCCACCGATACTTAGTCATCGAGTTTGTATACTTTGAAACCGGAACGCATTAGCCACTTCATACTGTAAACATCTCTAAAAACTACCCCATTACTACCTAATTACCGTCAGCGTCACTCCACACATTCATTAACCCCATTAAGTACATAAACCCCACTTTACGACTTACTATTTACTTTTCCAACCCGATTCTCAACATTATGCTCTTCAAACATCGTGCCCACGTTTTCACTCTAGTTCCGTTCAATTACAAGCACGACCTTCCATCGATATCTCTCATCGCAGACGTTCGCTTGATAGTTGACATTTTCAGAGGCAAACTTTCCAGCCTCGTCAACCTGTTCGCGATGTTGCAAGCGGAAAGTGCTTCTGAATCGGACAGCGTTAAATTACCTGCACAACGACAAGTTCGCGGAACCTCGACGAAACTATTATCCGATGTCACTGGAGTCTGTTGCACAAAACGACGCAACGTTAATTATCCTCGTGTAATTAACCCTTTGGCTGGGGAAGACCTGTATAGACGCCCACTGAATTTTGATCGGTATAACGTATTTGTTGTTAAGTTTACATACTTTTGGATGCGTGGCAGAATTTTTATGTCTGTGGGCGATACGTTCCAACGCTTACCGCGGATTCTGGGGAACCCTAAATATTCTAGGGAACCCTAGAAAGCAATGATGCATGGTTACAAGAGGGGACAGACGTTGAAATAATTTTTTTTTTTAACTTTCGAGGCTCACCCTAATTTGTTTAAATGGAACGTATTATATTTATTTACCGAAATTGAAAGAGAATTAAAAATCGAGTAAATAAATATAAAGGAATTGTAAGTTTAAAATAAATAAAAATTGTTCGGTATAAAGCAAGTATACGTTAATGGAAGATATTGTTAATCATCTTTTGTAATAAAAGAGTTGAATATTTGGAACATTAATATTTTCTTAAAAAAGCAGACATTCCTCCAAATCAAGAAGAAATACAATCCACGTTGAAATAAAATCGCTGGAGTCTGATTGTCAGGCGCGTGCTCGAACTCGTGAATGAACAACGATCGTGAAACAGAGAAACACTCTGGGTTTATGTTTAGAGGCGTATGCACGTATAAGGAGGTCCTGCGAGAGCGCATCGGGCAATGAAATAAAATCAGAGGTGATCGCACTTGGAAGAATGCGAGAGCTTGACTCACCGTCACCGATCTCGTTCGGTCGACTCGTAAGCTGAGAATTTGTTGGATCACACGTGGCCATGCATGGCGAGAAAAATCTTCTATGGAGACTGTACGTCGTGCGATATTTTGTAGAATGATTCGTTTTGCTGATATGTGTTGGCAACTTGATTCATTGGATTGGATAAGATTGTTGAATGATTGGGGGAACAACAGTTTGTGGTTTGTGAAGTTATTGGTTGGTCAGTGTTCATGGTGCAGCGGGACGTGATTTGCTGACATTAGTCATGGAATGTTTTGTTGGTTAGTCAGTTTCAATCTGTTGACTGTTTTTTTTTTCTTTTTTTTTTAAGGCTCTTAATGAAACAATTCATTTTTTGCATCTCATTTTGCGGTCAGTGTATTTTACTAAAAGTAGCTATACTCGTTATTATGTATTAAACAGAAATGTAGTTATTTGCAATTTGTTATGCATAAATTTAAAATTACTCGGATGAAAAGTGAGTAGTTTGCATAATACTGTGCTACCAAGTATCATTAATATTTAATAAATCGGTTCAAGTGTATCGAACACTAGAGCTACACCTTTCACGAGCCTGAGCTTTCAACTCGACCAGTGCTCTAACATGCTTCAATTCCAATGGAACAACCCTGAAGCACTGGAATTAGCTAATAGTCCAATTCCCAGCGGCTTATAGCCTAGTGTTTGCACTTTCGAGTACAAGACCGACTACCCGGAGCAAATTGAACGTTACAGCGTTTTGTCCCATTTTACGTGCAGGCAGAAACTAGTTCTGTGTAAGGGGGGCGCTAGTAGTCGTAACCATAGGGTTCAAGGCGTTCTACTTTCAAATTACTGTATGTATTACATCTCCGAGCGGGTAACTAAAATTGGAGTATAGCGTACGCGAATAATGTCTCTCCGGGGAATACTCGAACATATGTAGAAATTATCTGATCGAAACTAAACGAGCGAAAGCTCCACTCGAGTACATAGTTGGCATTCCTGGTGTACATCCGCCACACGATTCGGTCCCCGACAGTTAATTATACCGGTAATTGATCGGTATCGTTAACCTTGATCGCTTTAGGTCTCACTTTCGCCGTCGTTGGAAATCAAATCACGCCTGAATCGAGTGCCATGTAACACGACCGATCGAAGCAAAAGTTGCGAGCAGAGAATGGCGACGAGGCTAACGATGGAACGATTAATCAATGGCTACCGTCTCGGAATGCTACAGAGGCTGTTAATAACTACTGTGTGAATCATTTCTCCGATCAACATTGATACCACAGTCGTCGATTGTTTCGTGGAATTAGGATTGCACCTCGAGTCTGGAATAGTCACGAATCGCACGGTGATGCATCTGGAATTAGTATCGCGACGTGGACGTAGTTTCCATACGAATAGTTGTACGTCTTCTTTAATCCCTGATTTTAGCCTGTATTTCGAGTCGTAGCTTTAGAGGATTGTGCGCGTCGTTGAACATGTAACGCCTGAAGAAGATACAATACGTAGAGAAAGAATAGGAAAAGGATAAATTGGCGTTAATTTCTTATAATAAAAGATGCAACACACGTTCCTAGGTTTAGTTTACACAAGAACACAATAGTTTCTTTTTCATCGCGAAAGTTTTAAAAGAATCGCGGAAGCGAACGGGTGGTTTTTCTATGCTCTCG
>SMSQ01021541.1:0-18486 GCA_019453375.1 Ctenoplectra terminalis | reverse complement strand
TGATTTCTGATTTTCCTTGATTTCTGATTTTTGATGTCTGATTTTCCTTGATTTCTGATGTCAGACTCTAAAATATTAGGTTGAAAACTATGAAACGGGCGTTTTTTGTTCAGTCTGTGTTCAGCTATGTTCAATTTTTTTACTTTATTTACTGCACGCAAATGTTTTAACACAGCTGTATGACTAGTTCCTAGTTTAGAAGTGTTCGACTAGTTATGCGTGGATCGGATTCCACAGTCGTCCTTAATTCCTCGTTATCAATATGGGCCGGTGGTCTTCCTCGAGGCTCGTTCACGATACTCAAATTGCCAGAGCGAAATTTTACGAACCAATATCGAGCATTTTTTTCATCGGTGGTTCCATCTCCGAATGCCTGATTAATATTTCTCGAAGCTCGAGCCGCGGTATGATTTAATTTAAACTCGTACAACAAGAGTAGATGTAAATCGCGTCTCGTTTCCATCTGGTTTAGGATAAAAATAAAATAAAAATGGGATACAAACGCGAAAAAATTTTACAAAATCCGTAAGAAGAATACCTTTAAGCTTTATAAATAAAAATATCGAGCGCACGTTGCAATGTATCTATCTCAGTCGCAGCTGAACACAGACTAAACAAAAAATCACCCGTTTCATAGTTTCCAACCTAATACCCTTAGGTTCTGTTGCGAGTGGTGAAATCCGAAAAGAAAGAGTAGGATAGAATCGAAAATGAGGAAACGTAATTGGTGATAGGAAAAGGTGTCGGAAGGAGCTCCACAAACGGGAGGTAATTGGGAAAAAGCCGGAAAGGAAAGAATGGTGCTGGAAGTGACCAGATCGAGAAGTTTGCTATGGTTTTTATAGTAGGTCCGGGTTCATGATTTTATGATGGCTATAAGAACGGACAAACACTGTATAACAAGTGTTCGAAAGTCGCGATCGTATTTCATAAAATACTCCAGTTTCACAAGACACTCCAAACTAGTTTAATAAGAAGACGCAGTGTAATTAACCAACGTCTGAACTGATCGCAAGAATAATAGGGCTGGCACGTTGCAGAGCAGCAGCCACTGCCGAAGTCGTAACAGCGTTCACGTGTGCGCGCGAGCCATCACGCGTGGCTTTGACTAATTCCCAGCCACAAATCGGCGTGTCTCTTCGTGTAATATTCCGAGGCAATGCTGTACACGCGATGAATCGTCGAGAACACCTAACTCCCAAACACGCTCTCCATGTACCCGTGTTCTATTATATTGCGTGCAAGGACGCCACGCTGTACCATCCGTGCTTGTCTGACCAGCGTCGACCCGTTTCCACTTCGCGTTAGCTGTCTTTGCGTCGATCAACCCTAGAAAGAATAGAGAGAGACTCGTCGAACTCATTGGTTAAAAAATATTAGAAGTATTGTGGTGTTAAAATAAAGGATTATATGTTTATTTGAAAGAAAAACATAAAAATGGATAGAAAATAAAAACGAAAACAGTTCGATGCTAAGATAATCCCCATCTGTATTAAATACGCGAGTTAATGTAAACCACTGTGCTATGGATAATTTTTAATTTTCAACATGGTATAGAAAATATTGTTGTATGCATATTTAGTTATTAATTAGATACAGAATTTAATTTGAAACTTAATCTCTGAAGAAAATTATGCGTGTCCCCGTAGCGGCGCCAATCGAGTGAAAGAGAAACAGAAAATTATAAATGTTTACGATTTTTTATTTATTTGGTTAATTTAGTTTATTTTAACTCTTTGAAGCTTGGTGGGATTATATGTTTATTTGAAAGAAAAACATAAAAATGGATAGAAAATAAAAACGAAAACAGTTCGATGCTAAGATAGCCTGCAGTGCGTGGGTCCTTCAACGTGTTTCGCTCTTCAACGTCAACGACAATCTCTTCTCTTTTACCATTTTCGGAAAAGTCCTCATGCACCCTCACCCTCGCCTACGCATCGGCCGGAAAAGCACTCGCCAGTGCCTTTCTTTTTTAAGGCCCTGCCTTTGGGAATACCCACTGCTATTCTAAACTACGATACTGCGATATATTACTTTTCTGATTCGGAATATTGAAAAAAATTATTTATCGTGGCTTATGTCTTTAAGATCAATATCTCGAATTATCTCTGATAAAGGAAATTTCCCAGATGAGTAATTAGTTGAAAAAGAAAAAGTTGTGGAAGTTATAGCGTTCTACTTCTTAATGACTGAAATCAGCGCTGTTCGATCGGAAAATTTAATATTGGCTATAGAAATCGAAGTTCGCTATAAACGGCACTGAAAATGGATATATTTTTATTTTTGGTTTTTTTTTTTAAATACGTATAAGTGAACGAACCGCAATAGAAAACAGATTTGAGTCCCAATTCGGATAATGGGTGTTAAATATTTTTTTATTGGTGGTTATCCATATGTTATGCGTCACAGCGTCGACGGTTTTGTTTTCGCGACAATAAAATGACGCGGGCTTTGAAATCAGGAAATATGTTCTGAATGAAGCCTTTTTGCAAGTCTATTTGTGGACTGTATGTAACTGTTTAAATGATTGAATGTATACGTGATTTTTAGGAGCGTCTCGAATGTTTCCTGCCGCGTGAAGCGGAAAAATTCTATTTCAATTGGTTGGATTTGTTCTTTACGTGTGTCTAGTGTAACAATGGTAGAAATTGTTTATGAATTTTATCCATATTGCTTGGAAAGCTAACTCCAAGCATGCGTCATGTCCAAGTATATAGATTTTCACACAGAGTCGTAAAACAATTTCGTCGACTCGGACTTTCACGACTCAACACAAACATCCGAATATATTATATAAACAATTATCGTTAAATTCGATACCGTCCATCCCCAAGGACCCGAACAACGTTCAACCCGTTAACAATCAACAATTGAAAGCAAGAAATCAATTCCTATTCACACATCCCACCCAAGAAGCGGTTCACTCCTTCCAATCAATAATTTTCATCAAAGATTTTTTAACACGCGTGGATCGACCCAAATCTCGCGAAGCGAATCCGCCGTGAAATATCGTCGAGCACACGGATTAACATCGTACACGGAACTAATCGTGCCATCACGGTCGTCCAAGCTTCCGATCTTTTATTAATTCGTCTGGCTGACGATGAGGAACTCTACTTAGCAGCCACCGGTGTTGCGGCAACAACGGGGCAAATATGGCGGGGCGGCGGCGGTGTTCCGGTCCGATCGATTAAGGAGCATTACTCGGTTCGGTAAATATTTGTGTGTGTCGTAACCGCACGAATCATTCCGGTACAGTGACCCAAGGACGGTGATGGAACTCGAGCAGCCACAAAATTGGCATCGATTCCTCTTCCGTAATTGCGGTTATCGCGAATCCTACGTTCCAACCCCTCTGGTTTCTCGGTCGATCCCTCCTCTGGATCGAGGGTCCTTCCTCGGTGGCCAATTTTCAAGACGCTCCAAGTTACAAGGGGGTTCGCCTCCTGGTTTATCGCGTGTTTCCCGGCGATTCGTCGGCAGTAAGGACGGTCCTTTAAGAAGTTGTATTGCCGTGGGCCATGTCGTCGGCACCGATAATTAGGAATCGTTTACATACACGCTTAAGTTTCTCGTGGACGGGCCCGAGCGTATTGTGAGGAAGCGGAGCATAGAAAACGAGAAGGTTCTGCATAATAGCCGACCATTGTTACCCTCGTCGTTACTACTACCACCTTCTCATCCCTCTTCGTCGATCGCTTATTACGCCGGAACGCCGTTCTAGATTCTTGGCTTGTTCGTGGCGGTCTCGTTGATTCATCGATCGAATTTAATAACCCGTGATCAGCCATCGTGGAGAATTAATTAGGTGCCTTTTGGGGTTGAGAGGGCTAACGTTGCTTGTGTGCGGAACGGTTGCGTTTGTTTCTTTTTGGTTCGTTGGTTCATTCGTGCGGGATGTGTTTGTATCAGACGAAGTTGTAAATAGCGTCGTTTCTATTTATTTATTTATTTATTTATTTAGAGTTGTTGCATTCGTCTTTGAGGGTTGCTAGAGTTAACGTCGTTTCTATTTATTTATTTATTTAGAGTTGTTGTATTCATCTTTGAGGGTTGCTAGAGTTAACGTCGTTTCTATTTATACATTTATTTATTTATTTAGAGTTGTTGCATTCATCTTTCAGGGTTGCTACAGTTAACGTCGTTTCTATTTATTTATTTATTAAGGGTTCTATTTTTCTATTTATTAAGGGTTGCTAGAGTTACTACTGTCGTTTACAACTGTATTATTATTACTATTAAGTTTATTTTTGACCTCACAGGTACGTGTCCCTACTTTCACTCATTTTCTTATTTCGAGTCTCATTTATGTCCATCAGTCATTTAATTTTATTCCAAATTACCTGACTTTAATCTTTTTAACTGGTCCTTACGTATTCAACTTATCTTATCTTAACGTACCTAAGTTGTTTCTTATACTAGATGTGGGTATTGTATTTCTTTATATATCATTTTTCTTTTACTTTTTACCCGTTGCTCTTTTCTTTCCTTTTCTTTACCAACAATTGTATTATATATTATATTTACATTGGTACTGGTGGGTGTAGATTAACTACTTATAACGATTATTAGCAATGATGTTACCGGTTGAAAAAAAGTGACGCTTTGGAGAATTAGATTTGGTGTATGTAACCATGAGCTACTTAAAAAAGAGAGTATTTTTGATATTTGCTGTGGATTGTTGTTTGAGAATAGGAATAGGACTCGATATATTAAACGTAGAAATAAGTTCTCGCGATTCTTTTTCTTTCTTAAGATATATTTATTAATGTAGAAGAATTGATACACTCAATCTTAATCAAAGTAATTTCTCATGGAATCTACAATTTCATTTTTTTCTTATTAAACTGCGAGAATTAATTTCTACCAAATCACAATAACTTATTTATTTATATAGGTCTCAAGTAATTTTTTTAATGAAAAAGGAACGTTGATTTAATTTGGTGTAAAGAAAACTGCATTATATTGTAAAAATAAGGCTTTGATTCGCAAAAAGTTCCCGTATCCTGTTGGATAACTTTTCAGTCAGGTTCGTCATTCAGATAAAAATTCCCATTTTTTAATCGTTTAAACCAATACTGAGATTTTCTAATGTCCACTGCGTCACGCAGATTACTTTTTCCGCAAATTACATTTTTCCGCGTGTACGTCCGTTAGAAATCAAGTGTTTTACGAAACCGTTCACATTTTGTGTCACTATTTAATCATTCACTGTTACTGTAACAAAATTGTTTCGGTAGACAGCTTCGAACACAGAATTCCGTTAAAATGGACGTACAATACAATTTCACGGTTCCATTGTTCTAACCAGAAAACAAAAACTGAAATTTCCAACCGTCTAGGAATTCGACTAAAAAACGAAACCTTTCGCAATCTGATTTACCCCGACCTGGTTGGCATAAAAGTCTTTGGCATAAAATATATCATAAAGTATATCTATAGTCATTAAATTCACATTTCCAAACCACATACCCAACACGATTACGAACAATAATCAAGAAATTTAACACGCTGACTGCCGCGCGCATTTTACGTGTTTGCTCATGGCGCCAACATGAATTTCTTATTATGCGATGTATGTTATGTTGAAAAAAATAATATGTATATTGTAGGGATGTTAGGTTGCTGGCGGGTGTCTCAATGAAGACTCACCAATGGACACTGTCCGATTAACAATGACTATTTGTTAACTAATAAAGATACTCGGTGTTACAATGTTGGCTCTCTAATTCTCTTTACTCGACTCTCTATACTCGACTAACTCTTCTCGACTCTCCACTCTCGACTCTCCCGCACGCGCATTCTCTCCATCCATATATTCCCTGATTCTCTCTTCTTCTATTTCTCAATCTCTTTCACTCTGCTCAGGCATTCCCAGGAACTCCACGGTCACACGATAATCTCTGTCATTCGGTCCAAATACTCATTTCTCACACTTCTATCGCTCGGCCCAAGCACTCATCTCTCACACCTCTACCACTCGGCCCAAACACTCGTCTCTCGCACATCTACCACTCGGCCCAAACACTCGTCTCTCGCACATCTATCGCTCGGCCCAAACACTCGTCTCTCGCGCTTCGATCACACTGTCCCAAACACTCGTTATTCACACCTCTAGCACTCCAGATTAAACATTCACGCCTCAGACTCACCGTTCCCACAATATTTTCCTTGTATTGATAAAATTGTTTTTGCGTGTTCCGTGTGGTATTAATTTCTTCAAGCCATTATAGTAACAGTGGTATTATTTTAAAATTGATAAGTATCGATATTTATTATAATTATGTATTTTACTATTGATCGTCAACGTGTTAATCGAGTTACAACCAAAAACTGTATCAAATTCTATGAAATATTTGAACCGGTCTCATCTCGGAAAGCGTTCGTAATCTCCTAGCTCGAACAAGGCGACGATATTAAGCATAGAAGAGGATATCGTGTACGCATTGTTAAACGGAAGATGGAGGGTGGGAACATGGAAATACGGTGCCGTTCGGATTTATCCCGCGTTCCCAGTTACACCATCTTCTCCTACTGTAATTCTAACAGTCTCTCGAGTGCAAATGGCTAGAAAAATAATATTCACAGGACTAGTCTTGTTCGTGTTGGTCACGAGATCATCAGCAGAGTGCCAGAATGTTATTGATAAACGACATCCATCCGAAAGGAAAGTCGGCTAGCACGAACAAGACCAGTCCTATAAAAAATGATTTCAGCCGCGAAAGCTTAGAATTTAGAATGATATTCATACGTGTAGCCGTCAGACGTAATATTGTTGAGGAGGTTACGTGAAGGAGTGTTTAAATAATTATATTCAAGATACGGTGGAAAAAAATATATATATATTTAGTTAGTTTCAAGATGGTCTGTATTAGACGAGTGCACGGTTAGAACTGCCGCAAAAATGAATTTGTTTGGATTACGATTAAATTATAGTTAAATTATATTTTTCTTTAAAAAGAAAAAAATCCAAATCTTCTTGACTATAGGTAAAATTTTACTTTTNGTAATCTATTTGTTTTTTTTTTTTTTACTTCGGAGCATGCTGCGAACAATTATTTATTTATCAACTTGAAATTCTATTTAATTTTATATTATTATATTTTATTTTGTATTTTTCCTTGCCAAGATTTCTAGATTTTTATCAGAATCATTGACAATCAATCTAGATTAGAATCACGAAGAGAAGTGCAGTTTTGAATTCTCCAAACTTTTTGTAAGGTTTCGTCGTTTCGAGAAACACTTCTCCGTATTTCACTGTGGAACATCCATGCGCCAAGAGATCAATGATTTATTTTTTTTTATTTTTTTTTCGTTAAGAAAGAAAACGGAGAAAAAAAGGAACTCGGTTATAAAGTTAAACTCGAAAGAGATAAACGACACTCGAGCAAATAACTCGACTAATATTTTCCTGCTAACGTCGTACAACCAAGCCTCTGTGGAGTAGCGTAAAACGAAGTGTAGCCTTTCAAATGGATATTGATTTTTCTGCCGATACATGACATACCTCGAACGTACAAATTCGTTTGCAGATTGCTCGTGCCTGGTGCACCGTCGAAATGTAACATTTTGTTCTTTGCTCTGCTCACGGAAATCCATATAGACGTCTATTTATATTTCACGTTGGAATCAAATGAACGACTTGTCCCCATAAAATTGGCGTGAAAATTTTACGCGACTCCTCGAATATAATCGTTTGACCTCGCGAATTTATATCGCTCGCACGGTTTCGTCATAATTTAGAACAAATCTTCTATTACGTTCGTCGTTTAACGGAACGTTATTCGAGTTTACATTAATTCGTCGACGACAGGTAGCTTTGATGTATTGGTCATAAATTGATTATCACTTTACGACGGGTTAGCTGTATGTGCTTTTTGCTGAAGTGATCACATTTGGGCATTTATTCGTTTAAACGATGAATAATTGATTTTCACGGATGCGTTTTCATTCTCCAAGTGAAATCGATTTTTCTTGTAAAATTTCGGGAAACTAGTGAATCTTAACGTTTTGCGGACGATCACTCTTTCGACTCTGATTCGTGGCAGGTGGAGGATAATTTCAATATGGAACGAGATTATAAATTAAATATCTGAATAATTAGGTAGACGATAAAATAGAAAACAGACAAATGGTCGACGAAACTTCGCATTAGCGTCTCCTATTTGTTTGTCCCTGTGGAGGCGGCAATTCAACTTAGGAATCAAATTATAATGTCGCCTGCAACATTCGTCCGCAAAGGGTTAAATATAGATAACTTTCTTGTGATGTAGTAGATACGTTTCTATAAAAATACCGTGCTGTGTGAAAGCGTGTTGTAGGTGGGTTACCTGTAGTAAAAAAGAACATAGGTTACTGTGTTCTACAAGAATTTCCGCAATTTTCCTTACCGAATTCCAGCAAAACCGTGTTGTAGGAGGATTACCTATAGTACAAAAGAATATACGTTCTGTGTTCTACAAGAATTTTTGCAATTTTCCTTACCGAATTCCAGCAAAACCGTGATGTAGGAGGATTACCTATAGTACAAAAGAATATACGTTCTGTGTTCTACAAGAATTTTTGCAATTTTCCTTACCGAATTCCAGCAAAACCGTGATGTAGGAGGATTACCTATAGTACAAAAGAATATACGTTCTGTGTTCTACAAGAATTTTTGCAATTTTCCTTACCGAATTCCAGCAAAACCGTGATGTAGGAGGATTACCTATAGTACAAAAGAATATACGTTCTGTGTTCTACAAGAATTTTTGCAATTTTCCTTACCGAATTCCAGCAAAACCGTGATGTAGGAGGATTACCTATAGTACAAAAGAATATACGTTCTGTGTTCTACAAGAATTTTTGCAATTTTCCTTACCGAATTCCAGCAAAACCGTGATGTAGAAGGATTATCTGTAGTATAAAAGAACATAGATTACTGCGTTCTATAAGAATTTTCGCAATTTTCCTTTACCGAATTCCAGCAAAACCGTGATGTAGAAGGATTACCTGTAGTATAAAAGAACATAAATTTACAAGAATTTTCGCAATTTTTCTTACCGAATTCCAACAAACTTGTGTTGTAAGAGGGTTACCCGTAGTATAAAAGAATATAGGTTCTGTGTTTTACAAGAATTTCCACAATTTTCCTTACCAAACTACAACAAAACCGTGTTGTAGGAGGATTACCTGTAGTATAAAAGAATATACGTTCTGTGTTGTACAAGAATTTTTGCAATTTTCCTTACCGAATTCCAGCAAAACCGTATTGTAAGAGGGCCATGTGAAGTATAAAAGAACATAGATTACTGTGTTCTACAAGAATTTTCGCAATTTTCGTTACCGAATTCCAGCAAAACCGTATTACAAGAGGGTTACCTCTAATATAAAAGAATACAGTTAGCTGTAATTTACGAACATTTTTAGGCGCGCGTGTCAATTTCTTGGGAACCGCGTTGCAAAGTTGGAAATTCGAAATGGGTCGCGTACGACGCGGTTTTTGCTGGCAGAGAATCGATCTGGTACGAGGTTCCTCGCGAAATATGGCGACCGATACGCGTGTTATCCTGAAACGTTAGGTTGCAGCTGCAGTTTCTAGAGGCTCGTTCATCGTGTAAAGAGAAACGGATGCCAGAAATACCGCGACCGCTTTGGGCTTCGACAGCTTTTAACGAAGCTTCCGCCAGTCCTCGGAGTTTCGGTAATATTTTGTCTCCCGATCACCTCCTCCATATCGCTGCTGTTGCTGTTCTTGTCCCCGTGGCCGCAATCGATGTTTGCATACATTTATCCCGGCTCGAAAACAGTTTAAAGTAGATTTCGTTGGTTACAAACTGTACAGCTTAAGCAAATTGATCAATAGGAAAATTTTGTTGAGTTTTCGAGCTATAAATTAGTTTACAAGTAGTTAAGTAGATGTAGCGCTCGGTGAAATTGTATCATCAGTGTTTTCTTTATTGGTTTGTAGATATTGAACGATGTTAGGTTTAGATGTTTAAGTACGCTTATGTGCAGTTTTTAGACAGATTCGACAGTATCTCGAGAATATTCAGGAATTCTTTCAAGTATTTAAGTCATCTTTTCTGTGAATTCAACTGTCGAGAGTCTGGATCATCACTTTTGCAGATTTAAAGAACTGTCTCGCAAAGGAATTCTCAGTGACCGTATTACCCTTTAATCTGGCCTCGGTGATCTCTTCGAAACGGAATTTAAATGAACAAAATTGAATGAGATACGACTTAAAATAGAGATTGTCGCTACGATTATATGATACAGTGATATCCTATTCTTAAAAATATCAGTTTATTCGTTTATCAAATGTATTTTCCTACAGTTTTTATATACGTATAGAACTCTTATCTTTGAAACAATATATACAATAAAATTACTTTAATAATATGTTATATTACACTTTCGTCTTATTGGAATGATATTATAATAATAGTTTTAGTAAAACAGCTTCAGGGATGATTACTTTCAGAATCTTGAGATTTTAGGGTAAAATCAGTAACAAACGACATTGCTTAAATGTAAAACACTAATTTTAATGAAATTTACACATGAGATAGTGTTTAAAAAATATTTTACACACATATATTTTTTTATCTGCAATCATTTGTATTTAGAGGGTGAAAAAAGCCCTCAAAGTTAAAGATAAAAAATATATTTTTCTCAATCTTTAGGAAACTATTCACGCTATTATACAGTTAAATTTGTCGTTAAAGTTTGCACGATTTCTGTTCAAACAATTTTTTTCTAAAGTAAATAGTTTTCCTAAATATCGAGGGAAATATATTTCTCATGCCTGACTTTGAAGATTATTTTCACCTTCTAAATATGGATCATTACAGTTCGCTACAAATAAAAAGATAAAAATATGAATTTGCATAAAAATCCACGGTCTAGCGATGGCAATGTAAACTTTTGTTTCTATAATTAATATTTATTCAAAAACAAAGTACTATACTACACGTGTAAGATTTTTTATCTCGGTTTGACCTTCCTCTTCATACACCATCGATCCTCACGGATCCAAGAAAAACGTTTCATCAATTAATCATCCGCAGGTCGAGAAATTTTTAGTCCCAAGGCCGCCGTCAAGATGATCTCTAGATCAATCAAAAACAACTTCGTAACTTTACTAAATAAATAAAATAAAACAGTTTTTACGAAGAGAAGCATACCTCTGCTTACACATTTAATTTACAGTGCACTCGTCAACCAATAAAGATTTACTAATTTATGAAATTGCAAGTTACAACGTTCAGTGGAACGTCAGTAATTGTATGCAAACGGAACTGAAAATTTCCACAAGTATCGTGGTAGCCAATCAACTGTATGAAATTTCCTACTTCTACCCTGTCCTTGTAGATAATTTTCCTATCATCGCATCTCACTCGCTTTTCGTAACTAACCAACTATTTCCACCGCGTATCGACGAAATGCAATAAACGACATTCGAATGCAAATACAGAGAGTGGAACCACTTAGGGTTCTACTGGTATAATTAGCTCTTTGCGCTCCACTGGCACTGTTCTAATTAATTACACTATTCGAACCTGTAATTTTTCCCAAAAATGAAGGTTCAAATAAAACTTCATATTTCTGCGAATTCAAATTTCCTCTTAATTTTAGAACAAAGCAAATATAACTAAATAAACAAGAAATCATTAACACTGATTTCTTTTTTTATTTTTCTTTCCAAAACAACAGTTTTCACAATAGTCCTGTGAAACTTGAAAAAGTTGAAGAGTGCAAAGGGTTACGGTTCACGGTCCAATCTTCTAATTGCGATCAACTGACAAGCCAAGAAGGAAAGAAAAGCAAAAGAAAAGAATCATCTTAACAAACATCTCACTCCCAGGTCCATCCAGTATCCACCCAATCGCCACAGAAAGAACAAAAGAATAAAAAGAGAGTGAGAAAAAAAAAAGAAAAAAAGAAGAACCCACAAGAATCGTTCTAGTCACTTTTCATTCGCCGGCCGTAATCCAGAGATGGCGAAAAGTACCTATCCTCGCTTTTCCATCCTCGACAAAGTGATCTACAACAGGCCTTTCTAAACACCAGTGTCGACGTCTCCGGCACAAAGTCCTTAAATCCCTCAATATCGGTGTTTGCGCAGCGGTGCTGCGAGACCACCGTCGTTTCATTATTTCCGTTCCCTTGAAATAACTAGGCCAGTAACGCGAGTTCACGACGACTCGTCCTTTCTTTCCCTACCCTCGTTTCCTTCTCTCCACCGCCGGAAGAGTCTCGACATTGTCGTAGCCGCGTTGTCGTCTTTCCCCGTCGAAGCCATCGAGTTAAGCCGCTCTTAAGTCTCAACCGGGCGTCTACGATCGTTGCGGGATTTCAGCTTTAGTGAAATTTTAAGCTTCGAAGCCGCGCGGATAAGAGCGGCGATTGCATCGGGAAAAGGCAAAGAGCTCGGTTTCTCCGCCGGTTACATCGAGCTGGCTCCGCTCTCCGAGCTACGCTGTCGCTTCGTCCGACGAATTTTCTTTTTTTCTGCGTTTCCCGATGCTTTCTTCTTCGTGTTTCATCATTGACGTCGTTTTCGACCTCGAATTTTGAGGAATTCCACGAAACGCTTTGTTTCCTTCTCCTTGAGAAAGCGGAGGCGAAGCGATCTCGTTGCGGGAATCTTCCTTCGGCTTTGAGCCGTTTGTCTCGGTTCTGTGAACGCTGAAAGGATGCATGTGGGTGTGTTGTTATAGTATTCTGGCATGGCAGTGCGAGAGGAAGCTCGTAGGATTGATTGCCTCATGCTTTTGGCGTTTTATGGACTGATATTTATTGGGTTGAGAAACTTTTGGTGTTGGGGTGCTTGAAAGAGTTTTATTTAACTCTTAGGGTAAATCGAGGCCAATCGGATCATTTTCTGTTCGATGGTGAAAAAACGATAGTAAAAGCTTAGAAACTTTTTATTGTAAATTCGTAATTAATTAGGAAGTTAAAAATGTTTCATTCGAATGGATTCTTACTTTGATCCGATTCGTCTTGGTTTAGCCTATACGTTCCCCAGAAATAATTACATAAATAATTTTAACTTTTTATTCACTGTATTAATATCTCAGAGAAAATGTGAACGAGTTGTATGTTATTGTACAAACGCGTCAAATTACAACGCAGTTGGAAAGAAATGAATATTTTGTATCATATAGGAAAAGAAAGTGAGCGAATTTTCGCTCGAAAAGCGTGTAAGAGTTAACAATTCATTTGTAATAGTTGGATAATTCTGCGTGAGATAGCATTGCAGATGAGATTACTTGATCCCGTGTAGACTATGAAATGTTCAGTTTTTTTTAGCTGTTTTTAGTAATGCACTGAATATTTCAAATATTAATACAGGTAATTCTTGTGTAACGCGGCGGTTAAGTTTCAAGAATATCACGCGTTGCATGAGATTCGGGTTTCGTACAAAAAGAGGAGTTTCGTTCTGTTTTTGTTTTTAATTATAAAAACAACAGAAATATCTTTACATTGTAGCTGCAATTTTATTTCAATACGCTTCGTTACAAATTTTTTTAAGCAAACAAAGAACACAAAGTATCGACATTAATAGAAACTGTTTCGGAATAAAATCACATTTCAAATTTTTAAAGCTTCGAAAGTCTTAAACAGTTTGCATCTAATTTCGCGAAGTTTCGGACACCGAGCCATTCAAATGTTGAAATATTTAAGTATTCGACTCAACGATTTTAAGCTTTTTAGTGCTTCGTAAAGTCTACAAGATCAACCTGGATTACACAAGATCGCCAAACACAAAGTTCTCTCAAAGCATTTTCAAGACCTCTTAAATTTCGGCTGCTCTTAACTCGGGGCATCATCTCAAGTTCCGTCGCCACAAAAAAGTCGGATTGATGCTTTCCTCGCGAATTCCCAGTTGACACCCAGGAAAGAGGTGTCGCGAGAGAAAACGAGACACAGAAAGTCGAACGCGCAAAGACAAAGGGTTGTTCTTCTTATCAGAGAGCCTGCTTTATACCCCAACAGTGTCGCGAGCTTTAAACAACTCGCTCGAGCGGTTTATTTAGAAAATATCCTCTCATGTAGCCGCGCCCACCTTATATATAATAAATCGCCATCGACTTTTGAGAATGGCGCTCGGCCTTCTGAAAGCTCCATTGTTGTCGGTCTCTTTTCGTAACAAGAAAATTATTTATGATGCTCGTTGTGTACGTGAACACCCAACGCTACCCAATTTCATCTAACGCTGCTCAATGATATCCAACACTATCTAACGCATCTTCACGTCACCAAAAGCCAACCAATGTCACTTAATGGAAATCAATGCCATCCCGTGCTACCTAAAGCCATTCAACGTAATTCAAAACCATTCAATTCTATCCAATTAAACCTAACGCCATTCAATATCACCCAACGCAATTCGATACCATTCAACTCTACCCAATTAAACCTAACGCCACTCAATATCACCCAACGCTACCTAACGCCACTCAACGCCGCCCAGCGGCAACGAATGCCATTCAACGCTACCTAAAGCTTTCTAATGCAATTCAATACCGTCCAATTTTACCCAATCGCACCTAACGCCACCCAACGCTGCCTAATGCCTCTCAACACCATCCAACGCCAACCAATACTATCCAACGTCTATCGATGCCATCCAACGTGTACAAATGCCATTCAACGCTTACCAATGCCACTCAACGCCATCTAAAATCTTTCAACGCAATTGAATACCATCCAACTCTGCTTATAGCTATCCATCGTAATTTGATACCACTCAACGCCACCCAATGCCATTCAATAATACCCAACTTTACCTAATGCTATTCAATTCCACCTAACGTCATTCAATGCTATCCAACAATACCTAACGTCTCTCAACGCCATCCAACGCCAACCAATGCTAACTAATGCTACCTAATGCTACCTAAAGCCATCGAATGCAATTCAGTACCATCCAATACAACTTAAAGCCATCCGTCGCAATTAAGTACCACTCAACGCCACCCAATGCCATCCAACAATACCCAATTCTACCTAACCCCACCCAATGCTATCCAACATTTCCTAACGTTTCTTAACGCCATCCAAGGTCAACCAATGCTACCCAACGCTACCTAAAGCCGTCTAATGTAATTCAGTACCATCTAACACTACTTAAAGCCATCCATCGCAATTCAGTACCACTCAACATCATCCAATAATACCCAATTCTATCTAACGCCACCCAATGCTATCCAACACTACCTAACGTCTCTCAACGCCACCCAACGCCAACCAATGCTACCCAACGCCACCTAAAGCCATCCAATGCAATTCAATGACACCCAACACCACTTAAAGCTATCCATCGCAATTCAGTACCACTCAACGTCATCCAATAATACCCAATTCTATCTAACGCCACCCAATGCTATCCAACACTACCTAACGTCTCTCAACGCCACCGAACGCCAACCAATGCTACCCAACGCTACCTAAAGCCATCCAATGCAATTCAATGACACCCAACACCACTTAAAGCCATCCATCGCAATTCAGTACCACTCAACGTCATCCAATAATACCCAATTCTATCTAACGCCACCCAATGCTATCCAACATTTCCTAACGTTTCTTAACGCCATCCAAGGTCAACCAATGCTACCCAACGCTACCTAAAGCCGTCTAATGTAATTCAGTACCATCTAACACTACTTAAAGCCATCCATCGCAATTCAGTACCACTCAACATCATCCAATAATACCCAATTCTATCTAACGCCACCCAATGCTATCCAACACTACCTAACGTCTCTCAACGCCACCCAACGCCAACCAATGCTACCCAACGCCACCTAAAGCCATCCAATGCAATTCAATGACACCCAACACCACTTAAAGCTATCCATCGCAATTCAGTACCACACAACGCCACCCAATGCCATCCAACAATCTCCAACTTCAACCAACGCGGTTCAGCGTCATCCAACGTCATCCAATGCTACCCAACACCACTCACTGTTACTCCATATCGCGTAATGCTCGGGAAACCTAGTCATTCCCTCTCGAATCATGAAAAGCGAGTCGCTAGGATCACCACCGATATCGTGCCATTATTTTCCGGTACAGCCACGCTTCCGTGTAGATGCACCATTATATCCGCCCTCACAATAGCGTTCGCGTGTCTTTCTCCTCACTACCTCGAGTAACCCTCTCCCATTGCCCCACTGTCATTATTCCACCGGTTCCTTTTCGTTTCCGGCGAGTTAGATCCATCCTGGCCACACTTCTCACACCCGCCGGTGTTCCGGCTTCTTTCAGTCCTGTCCGCGGCCGTGAAACGCGCCTATGCAAAACTTATCGAGCAGAAGGCGACCACGAGAACATCTGTGGCCCCTCGCCTCTCGTTCTGCCCTGTTTCAGCCACGCTGCCTTCTTGCAGGATGGCCGCCTCTTTTTCGGCCTAGAACGTGAACAAATGGTTTTATGCAACGTGGCGTGCCACGTCACGCTAGAGAAGGGTTCTATGGATTTCGGAAATTTTTATTTTGCTCTTTGGCCGGAGAAAAGGTAGAAGCGAGGAATTTTTCGGAAGGAAAATCTTGCGGATGGTTTAGACCAGGATTTCTCAATCTGTTTTAGTTCATAGCTCCCTTTTGAACATTGGTTTCAGCATTGAGCATCTGCAGTTCTCCTCCCTCTTTTTTCCTGTACTCCCAAAAATTTGAATTTATGAGAAATATACATAGGTATATGCTTTGCACTTTTATGTATATATATTTATTACGAGTGTGACTCGTGATCGTAAGGCAAAAGGTTGCCGTTGAAAAATTATTTTAAACTGTGGAATGAAAGATTCGAGATTTCAGTTGATTACCGTAACCAACCCTTAACTGGTATGGTGATCTCTGATCCTCAATTGTTATCTACTTAAACATTAAATTATATTTTTCTGTAAAAAGAAAAAAATTCAAATCTTTTTGACTATCGGTAAAATTTTACTTTCCTACCTCTCCTAAAAATTTCATAAATCTTTTTAAAAGTTTCGTAGATCTTCTAAGACCCCACCTTACCAGTTAAGGGTTAAAATTAGAATTTGTTTGGATTACGATTAAATTATAGTTAAATTATATTTTTCTGTAAAAAGAAAAAAATTCAAATCTTCTTGACTATCGGTAAAATTTTACTTTCCTACCTTTCTTAAAAATTTCATAAATCTTTTTAAAAGTTTCGTAGAGCTTCTAAGACTCCAACTTACGGGTTAAGGGTTAACATTAGAATTTGTTTGGATTACGATTAAATTATAGTTAAATTATATTTTTCTGTAAAAAGAAAAAAATTCAAATCTTCTTGACTATCGGTAAAATTTTACTTTCCTACCTTTCTTAAAAATTTCATAAATCTTTTTAAAAGTTTCGTAGAGCTTCTAAGACCCCACCTTACCAGTTAAGGGTTAACATTAGAATTTATTTGGATTATGATAGCTTGGAAATTGTAGTTAATTCTAAGGATGATTGTTAAGTGTGCTTGTTTGGCGAGATGGGTGATGAGAGTCTTAGGGGATTCGATTCATAGCATGAATTGTTTCCATATCTGACTTGTGAGATCAATTGGCTGCTCAAGGCAAATTGTACTACTGTAAATGACGTCACAAATGACCCTTTACATTATAGACAGAGTATGCGCCTGAAGCTTTGAGATAGAGCCAGAGTGACAGGGTAATTAAACAGTACGGTAGGATTTGTCCTGCAACTTGGACGTTTAAAATGCAAATGTTTAAATATATGCAGAGGGATTCGTGGGGATACAAGTTGGTTACGTAACGAGATTCGTAACGAAATACTTAAATAAATAATTTATTAAAAATGTGGTGCGAATAGTAAAAAAAAAAAATACATACAGAATGAGAAAATTTTGCTACGGTTTAATTAAGTTATAAAGATCATTTTATATTAATATCGAAATCGTTTTAATTCGAACAGACAGAACGAGAGCTGTTTACAGTTTTAATTTAATTATTTATAACGAACTTTATTATTTTCAAATATCTGTTTTATATAATATATTGTTTTTATGGTAATTTTTTTTCGTATTAAATTTATGTTACAATCTCTGAATTTTACAATATCGATTAATACGTTCCAATAAACGAATTATATATTTAAATAAAACAGGAGGCTGAGTGTTCAGAGAAATCATTTTTCTCGGTGTCTGTTTTTGAGTTGTATTCAATTATTATATTAAATTTTTTAATTCAATGTTTATCGATTTTCCAAACAGTTATTTCATACAACGTTTAAACCATTTATTAACTAATAAAGATTTCACTATTTTCCAAGAATTATCACTAAAATAAAAAAGAAAGAAAATAATAAAGTTCGTTGGAAATTAATGGAAAGATTTTATGAGCAAAATACCAATTTGTGTTAGACAGAAATTATGAGCTCATTACACATTTATAATTATTTCGATCAATAACTACTACAGATAGAAATTTACAAATATTCATTATATAACGTATTTTTGTTGTTTACAGTCCTAAATTAT